>CAIGRS010140909.1:0-12583 GCA_903798395.1 Fraxinus floribunda
AAAAAAAGAAAGAAAAAAGAAAAAGGGTGGTGGTGGTGGGGACTGAGGCTATATGCGTATGCTTTTTTTCTTTTAAGTTCTCTGGAATTGTGAAGCAAGATCTGGAGCTTCAAGATCTCTCTAGGTTTCTGGGATGGGCACTGTTACCGCTCCTCCTCTGGGGCTCCCATCAAACCTCAAGTCTAAAGAGGAAAGTAGTTATTTCTTGGTGCACAGAACAAGAAGGAGAAGCAACAAAACCAAATCTTTAGTCCCAGTAACTCTCTCTCTCTCTCTCTCTCTCTCTCTACAGACACACACACATATAATAGATATATATCTGTAAATCTGTAATCGCTTTTTTCTTTGAAGAGGTGGGTTGGGTTAACATGTTAATCTTATCCAGGTGGCAAGATTATTTGGACCCGCAATATTTGAGGCATCAAAACTGAAGGTATTGTTCCTAGGAGTTGATGAGAAGAAGCATCCAGGGAAGCTTCCAAGAACATATACACTTACACACAGTGATATAACCTCTAAGCTCACTCTTGCCATATCTCAAACCATTAACAATTCTCAGGTAATTAAATAAAAACATCAAAATTGAATTAATGACTGCTAATTATATTCTTTTATTCCGTTATTAAAACAGGTGTTTTACTGTTCAAAGTTGTTTATAGTCAGAATAAAGATGCTTGAACAGGCTCAAGGACAGTCCAAAAATGGAATTGGCAGCACCGGTTTGTTTTTTTCAAATTGTCCAATCACGCGTATGCGACCTTACCATGGACCCTGTTTGTATAGCATAATTATTAGAAATGTGTTGCACGTACAGAAACAAAATCACCATATCACACAAGAGTTGGGTCCGCACATTTTTTTTTCCCTTTTAAATAAACAATGGAACTAACTGTTGTCTTTTTTCTAGTGATTCTTTTCTGTACAAAATGGCTAAAGTCTAATTATTATAGTTAACCTTTTGAATAAGGATAGTGGTAGTTGTACACAATGTTTTACCTAATATTTTACATAATGCACAAGTGACGGCTCCCTATTGGGGTAGAACATTGTGTACATATAAATTTTTCCTTTGAATAAAGCTATTTGTACAAATAGCAATTTAAAGATGATGACATGGCAGACATTTTCCTTTATAGTGCAATGTGAAAGTGATTGCCATGTCAGCCTTCTATAAAGGAAGGTGTAAACAAAATTGTGCAAGTAGGAAGTTCCTAACCTTTTTATTAGGAGTATGTTTGGTAGATATTAAAATTGAAAAACTAGCCGTTATTGTTGACTTTTATTAGACGAGTGAGACTCGCTAACGGCTATATTTTCAAATTTAATTGGATTAAAATGGGGGTCAAACAAGCTCTAGGTTTTCCTAGAGGAAGAAAAGTTCCAAGACGACCCCGCAAGCTAAGTTTATGTTCAGTTGTGTCAAGATGTTGACTTCTAACCCATTTTTTGGGAACGTGTTTTGAAATAGTAAGTTTTTGAAAAGAATAATGAGCCCAAAAGGCCTGATTATACCACTAGGTTGCGTCTATTCCAACATCAAAAGTTAGTTATACAAGTGTCATGTGGATTGTGGGAACCAATACCTAACCTAACGTAGCTCGCATATGTTCAAAATGTGGAGTTAGACATTGTCATGTGGATTGTGGGAAACAATACCTAACCTAACATGGCTCACATATGTTCAAAATGTGGAGTTAGACATTGTCATGTGGATTAGGAGACGTCAATACCTGTCACCATAGTTCACTATTAATTGAACACTATCGTTTGATCTTATTTTACACCACTAGTTTGACTAGTATTTTATCGCTACAATATAACTATATCGAGATTTAAAGAAGAGAAGGTGGGATTTGGTTGCAGTTACAAGGGTGGTACAACAGACTACAGAGAGATGAAGTGGTGGCAGAGTGGAAGAAAGTCAAAGGAATGATGTCTCTTCATGTTCATTGTCACATAAGTGGTGGCCATTTCTTATTAGACCTTTGTGCTAGATTCAGATACTACATCTTTTGCAAGGAACTCCCTGTGGTAAGCTCCCCCCTATTGATTTTTTGGCATTACATTCAGTAGACTCTTGTGACGTTTCCATGATCCGAGTGGATTTAGCAAGATTTAGTGTTACATTCAACCAAGAGTGTTACATTTAGTCTATATGATGCATGCGAATTGTAGATTTTATTCGTCCCTTATGAACTACAATGTTAATTAGAGTTGTTGACTTTATAACAAGTCATTGGACTTTATTGAAAAAATTGGTTATTGGTGTCGTATGTGAAGTCTAATCACGAGCATTGTATTTGGTTGGTAAAATGTGTGGAAAGGTATATCTTATGCTATGGACGAGAAATTACAGCCTCGTATTCAACTTAAGTGAAATGCAGAAGTAGATTTTCAATCTTTTTCCATTGTACTTGGATCCTCGACTTCTTAATATTGTAGAACTTGAGTTCTCAAAGGATGGTTTCGATCTAACAATACTGTGAAATGGAATTAGGTTTTGAAGGCATTTGTTCATGGGGATGAAAGCTTATTTGACAACTATCCAGACCTACAAGAGGCTTTGGTTTGGGTACATTTCCATTCCAACATACGAGAATTCAACAAGATGGAGTGCTGGGGTCCACTGAAAGAAGCATCATCTCCATCCAGTGGGTCCAACAAGTTTTATGATGATCATAATCCCCAGCCATGCGAGGAGCCTTGCAATTGTTGTTTCCCTCCAATGAGTTTGACTACATGGTCTCAAAATGTGGATGGTGAGTGTGAGATTGGAGGGAGCACAATCGATGGCATGCACCAGAAGCAGCAGAAGTTCGTCTCTAGTGGCGGTTCTTGATACTGTTTTAAACACAATCAATTTTATCATTAAATCATATGTTATCACCTTGAATTACGTTAGTGCATCAATTAAATTTCTTGTGTCAAAATGGCAAAATCCTTAATCTATCTATTATGACCTTGTATGTACACTATGCGTACTGGATTAGACGAGATTGATAAGATTAAGGAAGAAACGAATGGGACAATATGCTCTTGTTTGGTGAAAATTAAAATAAGATTTTTAGTAAAAGAAATGTCACTTGTACATTCCTTCTTGACATGATTGTAACATTGTGTTGACAGTGTTGATTAGAGATGTCAATGGGTCAAGCCGAGCCGACTCGGCCCTTAAAGCCACGAGCTCGGCTAGGCTCGTGGCTCGTGGAGAAACGAGCCCACGAGACGGCTCGTGGCTCGTTTGCTCGTGGGCAAGCTCGGCTCGGCCCACGAGCTCGCCCACCACGAGCCACGAGCCGAGCCGGCTCGGCTCGTAAATCATCAATTTTTTTTATTATTNGCGGCCCGTGGATCGCTACAGTACGAGCTGAGCGGACGAGCCGACGAGCTACTCGACTCGATTGCCACCTCTAGTGTTTGATTAGATGAAAAATTGTCAAAAATTTAAATTTTCCAATGGTTTGTTGCTAAATGACACAATGTAAAAAATGATGTTATATAACATGATTGTTTTAGTAATTTTGATAAAAATTAATGAAATGTATGATCAAAAAGTTATAAATTTCATGAAATATGTTATTAAAATTAATTGTTGACTTTGACTAAAATTAAGCCTTTATTTGAGTTTCTTTAAAACAAAATAATCTCTCATAATTATTTTCAACCACATTGCACATAAATCCAAATTATTTTTCCACTTTCTAGAAATTATTTCTCAGCCTTGATCGAGAATCACAACAGTAAAGAATTCATTTCGCATCAATGCAGATTTTGATACATTATTATGAACAACAATTTATTTACAATATGAACAAGAAAGCATAATGATGAAATGTCAAACCTCTCTCTATCACGCATAATGCAGAGGAGACGTTATTGAGCCTTAATACCATCTGCCACTCTGCTTTTTGTCCTCTATCAATCATATAAATTATCCCAAATCGACATTCTGGAAGATGGCAAGGACCATCGTGCCATACTTGAATCCAACGTATTTTCACTCGGAGAAACATCGCCTATTGCGGCATAGAATTGATTTCCCCCAGTGACAGAAAATAAATATCAGCACCAAAGGCTGTTTGACGATTACCTTATCTGAGTTCTTCCGAGAGATGAAGCTCCAATTTCGCTTTCCGTGTTCTGCAAAAAATGGTACATTAGAAGACCATTATGCTGTTGCCTTTCTCTGGACACGACAAGAACTACTAGAAATGAGTTTTATTCATTTGGACGAGAAAACTAAATTTATTTGATCGTTTTAGCTTAAAAGACGGCATTCTCAATCATAAAGTCCACACAGAAAAGTGTTTACTCGTCTGATAATTCATGAAACAGATTTATTTACCTGAGACTTGGCAGAAGGGAACACATTCCAGAACCTAAGTGTTTCGTCTCCTGCCCCCGTCACAATTGTCTATAAAACCAATAATATCAGTCAATCATAGATGAAATTCAAAGTTTTAGTGCAGATATTCTTTTAGTATAGAAATAGATAGAGCATGTGTGGCAAAGCTTAAATAAGTAAACAAGTTTCTTGAATAAATAACTCTTTATTGACGAAAATTGTAATAAATTACTTATTTTGACAGTAAAAATAACTTATTTTACTTAAAAGGTAAAGAAAAAAGCAATTCATTTATAAGTTTAGCCAAACATGCTCTTACAATTAAAAGAGGACGTTTCATTTAGTTACCTGTCCATCTGGTGAGATGGCAAGATAAAGAACTCTGTAAGTATGACCAGTGAGAGTTGCCAACTGCATTAGCAGAAAAAAGTTATTATTAGACGATATTATAAACACATTATACAAATATCGTTCGAACATCCAATTATCTTCAAGTAATATGGTAGATTACAGTACCTTTGACATTGTAGGATATCTCCAAACTATAATCTGGTTTTGGGAGTATCCGTGGGTACTGACAAGTTCATTGACATTCTTGGACCATGCAAGATTGCATACCTGCCATAGTATAACTCGAGTTAGGATCTTTAGCAACTATGACCACCAAAAAGAAAATGAGACATTTTTCGGAGATTGGTGCACGTTTGTCAGAATATCAATTGCATTCACCAAAAAGAATAAATTAAGAAAAACCCGAAATATCGATTACATTATATTCATTGCCTCACAGTAGAAAATTTATATTACATTGTTAATATTCAAATTTGAAAACTGAAACTTGTTGAAAGGAAAAAAAGAATTGTACCAAACAGAGGAAATTGAGGGACATTACAGAAGTAGAAAGTATAGAGTCAACTGATTTGCAATCTAATTAAGTGAAAAAAAACAAAAAAAAAACAACCCTCTCCCATACTTTGCCTAGATAGCGTGTAGAACCTAATAACATTGTATGCCTATCCCCTTTACTGCAGGTCGAGCTCTGCCGCAAGGTTAACAGGTGGGGGCGGGTCTCTAATATTTTCTAGATATATAAAGGATTATTTTAAGGAGCTGTATCCTACGGGACAGATTGAGAGCATGATTTTACCATTGCCCTTTTTCTTGTTCATAGTGAGAACTTGAAGTGATAAGTCATAAGAGGAATGATATTGAGTGAGAACCACTAAATGTCTGTTTCTGATTTCAATTAACTTCATCCTGCTATTCTAATTAGGCTTATTCCCTATTTCCAAACATAATATGATTAAAAAAAATTCAGAAATCTAAGTAGTGACTCAACCTTCCATCCAAGCAACATTTAGCAAAATTTGGAGGTGACGCAAAATTAAAAAGAATAAGATATCTGACAACAGTTCAGTCAATCAATTCAAACTGATAAATACTCTGCCAATTGGCATGAGAAAATAAAGTTAATTGCAACATTGTGCTTTATATAGGACCATATTTCTACCTTTTTACGAACCCCAGAACAAATCCAACATTTTTTCAATTGATGAGAGAAAAATAAAGTCAATTGCACCATTTCGCTTCGTATAGCACCATACTTCCACCTTTTCCCAAACCTCTGAACAAATCCAACATTTAGTAATATAATTTTGCGGACTGTAAGAGATTAGCCCAAAGATGACTGAAGTGATATAGGATCTAGACCAGATTGAATAACGTTCCACTTGCACAAATTTAATGGGCATCTCTCATTCAATACCTCTAAACCGTTGAAGTACGCTCTCGTCTCTTCCCCATTGATTCAATTCTCCATGGAAACAAAACGCGATTCTCCAACCAGCAAAGAAATGAAATACAAAATATCATAAAAATACACCCACAAGGAAAGTTTCACATCTCTTAGCTTGGTGGGGAATGTTGCTAACCATTCAGACAGATATCTGATCAAATAAAGTTATAGACTTATAGCTATCCATTTTGTAAGAGAGTGATATAAAAAAAATTGGATCTTAATGATAGGATTTCTCTTTGAATACTACAACATAATTCAAACTTGATAGAACTTTTAATTTTAAAGCAAAGCTGGAAAAACATTAAGCATCTTACCTGACTTCCAGTATCCATGCAACTCAGGTGTGAATTGGTGGTCGTGTTCCAGAAACGAATGCATCGGTCAGCAGTACCACCGCCAGAAGCAAGGAGACCATGAAGATGGGGTGACCATGCAATTGCTTTTACAGCAGCAGTGTGCTCACAGTATTTAAGCACTGGTTGAGTTGAATGCTGGTTCCACACGAATAACTGCAACAAGATAAGGCACGTCCAATCTGAATAAGATCATATTTGGCTGAGTATAAACAAAAATAAAACTTTAGTGGCTTTTTATTTTCAAACATGTTTGGGGATATTTTGCAGTTTTCTTACTTATGTCAATAAAGTCACTTTTAAAAAAAAAAAAAAAAAGTAACTCTTGACTTGCTATTAAAACAACCTACTTATTTTCAATTTAAACCTAATTACTCATAGGTAAATTAACATAAAAGGGAACTTTTTAAGCTTAAGTAAGCATGCTGTAAATTATATCTTTGGCAAACCAAACAACAAGCAAGCATCAGTTGAAGATGAACTACATACTCGGTTATCATTTCCACCAGATGCTAATTCACGGTTGTCATAAGACCACTTCAGTCCACAAACCTAAAACACAGGTAGCTCATGTTCAGTCAAGAAAGATACCTAAAAAATGAATATAGGCATAATGCTACTAATAATATTAAACATAAGCTTTTATACACTACAATGTTTAACTAAGCAGAACCAAGAAGGGTTACTGACCTCTGACTTGTGTCCACTTAGCTTAGTAACAAAGTCTTCTTGAGCTCGTATATCATGCTGAAGAATACTCTTGTCCCGGCTTCCTGAAGATAACATAGATGAGCTCCAGGCTAGTGCGCCAACTCGAAGCCGATGTCCCTCCATTGTTCTTACCCTCTTACAACGAGAAGCATCCCATATCTTCGTGGAACAAAGTAAAAGAAGCAGTTAACTAACCGTGGAGACAAGCTACATTGTAGTATAAAAGTATAAGCTCTCCGAAATATATTTCTTCCTTTTGAAGAGCACAATCCAGTTTGACTTTAAAGCTATCTAATTTGCAATAAATATCACCCAAGGTTACTCCTAAATTTGTCAAATCTACTGACATACCGAAAGACCCAGAAGCAAAGGATATATCCCAGTCAAAGAGACTCCTAATTGTCTACTGCTTTGCAACAACAAAAGAAAAAATATATCAAAGTCCAATGGACTTTCAGGTTGTTTTTATTCCAAGTGTGATACATGTAACATCTTGTCATAACAAATACATTTCCAACCCTATGCCTAACACATTTAACATGGCTTTATATGTAAAGCTGAATACATAATTTGGCGTTTTCTCATCCTAGTGGGCCTTAAAATGCCAGTCACCAGTGAGAGATCAAGATCTACCCTACAATGAAGCAAACAGTTTATTAATGCATGCAGCAATACGCAAACAGATGGATCCTATACTGCTCACAATTCAGAATTTGTATCATATGTGTATAATTCAGAAGCACTTTATCAAAGAAAATCTCATGTGACAATAAAATCTTTCAAACGGTGACGGAGCCAGCACCCAACGAGGTGGCGCGGCTACTCGTGCTAGCTCCGCCGGAATTTACAGGTCGGGAGGGAGGGTACTGAGCAGTCACCATTGTTGCAGGCAGCAGAAAGACGGAAGCTTAAGAATGAAGGGAGAGGGAGGAAGATGAGTTCGGATTTGGGCCAAAAATTCTTTTTGCTATGGTTTTTTTTTTAATAGGCCCATTAATATTAACCATAGCCCATATAGCTCATAACTGATTGCAAATTTGCAAGCATTCACAGAAGACTTCAAACTGAATTATCTTGACTCCGCAGCCAGATCTGATGCCGAGTGAGTTGGAGTTGTGACCTGCTTGCTACCAGCTGCCATCAAGTCACCGACGTTGACCTCCACCATTGCCTGACGCCGTTGTGAGCCTTTCTTCTTCTTCTTCTTCTTCTTTTTATTTTTTATTTTATTTTTGTTTCATCATTTAGGATTTAGAACAAGTTAAAAAAGATGAATTCTGCCGCCCCCCGCCACACCAATTTTCACTCTCCCCTCTCGCGGTTTCACTAGTGGCACTTTCCTCCCAGTATGATTTTAGGTTTTGGGATGAAAAATACACACAATGAAAGATGGATTTAGATCAAGGAAAACAGAGTAATTCTGCTTTTTGCAATAGCACCAGTCCTAGTTAAGTGAATTATTCTGTCTAATGTTCAGAATATATTAATTCATTTGTAAGTTGATGACTTCTATGAGAATGCTAGCATATTAACTTTTCTTTTTAACATTTTTACAGTTGAAATATTTTGAGGGTCATTGACTTCACATTTATTTATATAGCAACCCATAAGGTCACTTGGACAGGTGCTAAGCCAATAATACTAACACCTATTCGGAAACATTTATAAATGTTATTTAATTAATTATTAATAGACGGGCCTCGCCTCGTTATTAAAGCCGTTGACTGTCGATACTCAATTATGAATGGTCAACAGCCTCCCTAGCTGATCAACGATCCTAGATCCGCCGCTGCTTTCAAGCATACATGCTAGTTCAAAAGTAATTGCATTTCAAATATTACTCACTAGTATTGTTGAGCATCTCCAAGAGGCTCTCCATTTTTAAAGATTATATTCAATCATTTGGAGAGTCTATAAATTTAGAGAGAAATTTAGAGAGTCAAACCCACTCTCTAAATTAAAATGTTAATTCAAAGAATCTATTGAAACATGATTTTTTAAATGTTGACTTTTTAAAATAGAGGACATCTCGTGTTTAAAGAGTCTTTGAGATGCTCTTAACATTGATTCTTTATACTTATTATGCTTTCCTGATTGACACTTCTCTAAAAATGAATTACTATACTAAGACTGGTATTCATATCAGCTTTAGGCGTACAGTGTGTTTATTAACTGCAACTTTTCTTTTGGATCCTATTCACATTTTACTGCAAATAGAATGACAGATCCCAAAAAATTTTATTTTCATAGCTTCTGAGTGTTTGTTTATATATAGACATGTCGTAATTGATAACATCTATGTGGAGAGCCACGTAACAAAAAAGAAAAAACTAAAACTTCTTAGCATATTTTGATGTGCTCTTGGGCAAATCAATCTTCCACCAAATGTATTTTATACTACTCCAAATGGAGCAGTTTCAAAATACTTTGTTACACTGCTAAATGTTAATGCACTTATGCACTTTACAGAAAAAAGAGGTTCGGAAAGAGTTCTATATCACACCTGCAGCTTGCCATTGCCAGTTCCAACAGCAAGGTGTGTACCACGCTGTGCCCAGCCGACTGAACAGACAGTGTCATCGATACCCAAGTCACACAGCTTCACTACCTACATATAGCATACCAATAAAACATGAGATTTGAGTATGTTTACTTGAAATCTTAAAACAACAATGAACCTGTATAATTTGATAGTAGGATTTCAGCAAACAAAATAGAGAATCGGGAAAAAGACAAAGTCTCACCTTGCTACTGGAAGCATGCCATAAATAAACACAATGGCTCAACCCTACAGCTAATACATTATGCATAGACCAGTCTACAAGGTTTAGGTAGAAATCATCTTGCAGTGCAGGTGCGTCCAAAACCTATTGAAAAACAGCACCAGACTAATGAGTTCAAACAGTTCAAATAACAAAAACTCTCGAGAAAGATAGCCTAATTTAAGATCCTAAATGGCATAATCACGAATTTATGGTGAACCACAGAAAAATACACCATCCCGGATTAAAGCAGTGAACGCAATTAGCAGAGTAGTCTATCTAGAACCAACTAAACACCATATTTCAAGAAACTCAATCAGTGAATCAGGAAGAAAAGACCCCAAAAATTTACCTCACAGAAACTTAGAAACGACAAAGAACAATGAACTCAAGAAATCTAATAACTGGGTCAGCAAATACAAAAACCAAAAACAAAATCCATAAATTCAAGGATATATATATATATATATATATATATATATATATATAAACAAACCAAGCATAAGTTCAACTTAAAATTTCCAAAAATCCAAATTACGAAAGTACTAAATCACGAATAGAAAAATAAAATAAAAAATCCTACCTTATAAGGGGATCTGGGAATTTTCCTGCGAGTATTAACAGGGCTATGAGACGCTCCAGGGAGCTGGTAATCGAACCCGAAAGGCGTTAAAGAATGCAAAGATTTTCGAGTCTCGGTTTTATACTTAAAAATATTACAATTAGTCGGAGTACTCTGCAAAACACCATTATTACTACTGTTCCCACCAATTTTTCCATAAAGGTACGATTTTTCTGGGGTCAATGGGGAGAATGTACCACCGAATTCGGGACCAAACAGGGCAGCCTTTAAAAGGGAATTGTAGGCAGAGGTAGAGTCATCGGAAGAGGTAGAAGAAGGATTGTTTGTGATGTTGAAGAGGGCGAAATTGGAAGACGAACGGCTGGGGATGAATCTGTCACTGTAGATTGTGCGAGGTGAAGGGTTGTGTGGTGTGTGGAGATTGAGGGGTGGTTGGATTCTAGGAGTTTTGGGTTCTATGGAAGATGTGGAGGGAGCTTCCATGAAGGAAAACTGTGGGGTACGGCGGAGGTGTGTGGGTGGCGTTTGCTTTGCTGTGTAGTTTTCCCGGGAATATTAACAGGATGGGGAATACTGCGGCAAAATTAGAGATGGATACACGGGCAAATATATGGAAATAGCTTTCCATAGTAGCTTTGACTATTCAAATGTTAGAAATTACCAAAAATTCTCCTAAACATAAGAATTTCAACGAAGTCATTAAAAAATAGAAGAAAGTACAATCAAATCCTAAAAAGAATCATTTTAATCTTAAAAAATATAATTTGTTTATTTTCTCAAATTAACTTTAGAAATCATGGCTAAAGGAAATTATAAAATGAAAAAACCTAGATCTAAAAGAAAACCATACAAGATCAAAAGAATTACGAAAGGTAAAAAAGAAATTGAAAATGAAATCGATATGATAAGATATCATGAATAATTATATGCATCTCAAAAAATATTAAAATGTTTTAAGGAAAACCTAATAGAAAATTTTGTTAGATGAATCGGAAGATATGTAATCATAAAGGATATACAGGATATTATAGATAAATTAGAAAAAAAAAATCTCAAAATATAATATACCTAAAATTTTGAATAATTACTTAAAAACCTATAAATGAGAAGGCCTATCACAAATAGATTATCACAAGAATATAAAAAATTAAGATTTGAATTAACTTTAAGATTTTATATATTTATAATAAATAACAGATTAGATCTATTTAAATTACGAAAATATATAGAATACACAACCGTGTAAGGATTTATTAGATTTTTAGATTAATATTTGATTTTAGTTCGCTCATAGTAGCACCCTCACAATTGGCATAAGAGTCATAGAGATCATGAAAATCATAAAAATAAATAAATATTATATGTTAAAAGAAGAAAGAGGATGTTATGTATTTTTAGAACCGATTTCTAATAAATTGAAAACAATAACATTAATTATAACTAAAAAACTACCTAGAGAAATAAAAAAAAATTAAAGAAAAACTCATTGAAGAAACAATAAAAGATATATATATATATATATTTAAAGAATTTGAAGATGAAGAAATTAGCTTATATTATAAAGAAACATATGAATCATCATAAAAATTAGATTTTAGACTTTCATGGAAACTAAGCTAAAGAAATTTATGGAAGAAGTTGAAACTGAGGAATTCTTAAATAAAAAATTAAAAAGGATAAAAGTAATAAATCAACAAATATTAAATGAACTATTAACCCCTAGAGATATAACAAAATCTCAAGAAAAATAAATATTAAAATTAAAACAAGAAAAATATAAGGAATAAACAAACTATTTCGAAAAATTAAAAAGATTAACAAATATTGAATTTGTAAAACAAATGTTTGATAAAATAATAAAAGATTGCAAAGTTACTGAATGTAGAACATATTATTTAAATCAATCAAAGAAAAAGTTACAATGAGAGAATTTATTGAAGAATTAAAAAAATTAATAAAAATGCTAATAAATGATGTTCAAACCGTGAATAATGAAATAAAAGAATTAAGAAAAGATATAAATATACTAAA
>CAIGRS010140952.1:0-15889 GCA_903798395.1 Fraxinus floribunda
TTTGTAATTATATTATTCATTTAAGGGTATTTTTATCTTTTAAATACCATTAAGTCATTTTGAAGTTATTTACTTGTAAAAATGTCAAAAGGCAATTAAGGGCGTTTGACTGGCCCATTCTTAAAGTTACCCCTTAAATCAACTGCATCTTTCTCTCTTCTATGCTGACGTTCTTACTTGAATCGAGCTAAAACCCTAGATATTTACAGGCTGATTCAATTCGGGTCTCAACAAGAAATGGGTCGACCCGAAGCCTGCGTGCTCTTCGCTCAGACATTCGTTCACCCCAACCTCAAGGAATACGTCGACGAGGTATTTACTTAATCTTCAATGTTCAATTTATGTTAGTTTGATTTAATTTTTTTGTCTTATAGAATTGGAGAGTAAATTGGAATTTTGAATCGATGCTTATGAATTCGTAAGTTTTTGCTTCCCGGGTTTTTCCAGAGAGTTGAAAACTTGAAATGGCCGAATGTATTTTTGGGTAATAAAAATTTGTGCATATATTTTTTAGCCTTTTTGGGCACCATCAAGAGTGATACTGCCCAAAAATCTAGCTTCTTCTACAAGAGAACATGCTCTTGCCGATAAGTAAATTTTATGTAAATGAGTACGTTTTGAAATAATTAACTTTTGTACTGATCAAAATTGGAAATAAGAGTTATTCTGAGGGTAAGAGTTATTTTCAAAACAAGTGACTTTTTTACTCGAGGAAAAACTAACATAGCCAAACATGTTGCAAACAAAAAGTTACTTGCTAAGCTTAAAAGCTAGTTAATTTTGCTACAGTGCTAAAAAAATAAAAATTGGCAGCTGAAGTTCATGAATTATATTTATATCGCATATATTTTTTACACTAGATCAAAGATGTATAATTCAAAAAGTGTAACAATGGAACTAAGTAATTGAGTATTACTATTATTCAATTATATGGTCTGACACAATTTTGCTTCTACACGTCATCAAGAAAGCACGGTATGTATTCAGGAGGGGTGAGATATGGAAATTGGACCGGCGTTAGATTTCTTGTAATTCTTTATGTTAGACAATTTTACATCTAATAGAGAAAAGTTCAATAGGGCATGGACAAATGTTTAGCAAATACTGATATATACATAATTAATTTTCCTGCTGTGAATTGTCGATCACCATTCGCAGTAAGAGGAGAATAAACACACGGGACTATATATTTCAATGGGATCACCTACCTAAAAGCCTCCTTTGGCAGTGCGGGAGGTTTGGTTAATTACGTGAGCACACAAGGGATTGACTGTAAAAAAAAAAAATGAAATGGTAAATGTTTAGATAGACTGGAATAACTAGCCACTGTAGGTACAGTGTGGAACAGAATTTTTCCCATGGAGGTCCTATTTTACTTTTGTAAAAGTTAAACTTTTAGGGTTAAGAAAATTTTTTAAGTTGCTCAATAGTGGGAGAAAATCTCATGTAGGCATGACATCTGTTGAGAATTATAAACCATAATTCTATTCCACCGATAGCAATCAATTTGAAGAAAGAAAAATAAACACTCAAGAATACGCAAAATTTATAGAGGTTTGTCATTATGTGAGGCTACATCCTTTCCCACCCCTTGTTGCAGTAATTCTCTATGATGAAAAAAGGGTTTACAAGAGAAAATCACACTCTTATCTTCTCTAGCACCTCTTTTTTATGATAATAAAAAAATCTTAAGGAAGGTTTCCTATTTATAAGATAAATTAGGGTCAAATTGAATTTTACAAGGACTCCAATCTTCGTAGAGTGGCAATAATTAGGATCGACAATAATTAAACTCAACAACTTACTGATATCTACCATAATATGGTAGAAATGTTGCATCTTTAAGATGATTTGTTACGGGATACTTCTATTGGAATTTTGTCCTTTAGGACTAAGTGATGACTTCGGATAGCATTGAGCCCCATTTGTCTCTTTCAACTTCTTTATTCTTAGCCCAACCTTTTTTTCATTGGGTTATTAGACTTGCTGATTTGTCCCATCTAGAAATAAACCGACACACTTCATATTTATTAGTTGGAAATAAAAAAAGTCAACAATGCAATATATCCTTTACAGGAGATAATTAAAGAGGATGGAACACCCTTGTCTTTACCATAGAAATCTAAATCATGATAAGAACTTAGCTCTATCTCATATTCAGAAACTTCTGGCTCACATACCTCAACGATCCTAGTTTTTCCTCTTATCAACATTTGCAAAAGGTGGACGAAACCATTGCTTTCCATGTTAAAACACCCACTCCTGCCCTTTCCAAATCCAATTTCTTTTCAAGGAGTAATCTATTACACCTCTTTTTGAAAACCCAATTAAAACCAGCATCTTTAGAAGTTTATGCTATTACATTTTGCAGCATCACAATACAAAAAAAAATAAAATGATCAATACATTATGAATTGTTACAACTTTGTGTATAGACAGAAGTACAAACATATGTTTTGAATCAATCATGTATATTAGAGCATGTTTGGTTGAGCTTATATTGAGATGATGCAATAACTAGAATTTAATTTTTTTAGTTTAAAAGCCCTGTCAGATTAGTAATTTTTTTGTTTGGAGTGTTTGCATAGTGTTTCGTTTAGTTTTCCAACTGGAATTGGGATTTTTTTTCCTGGCTATTAAAGATTTCCTTGTTATAGTATTCGATTTTGAATTTTTTCCGTGAATAAGGATTTCCTAGTTACATTAGGCTTTGGACTTCTTCTATTTTTTTAAGTTTTCCAAGTTAGAATGATTTGGAGTCCTTGAGGTTGGTAGGGCCTATGAAAAGGTGACAATGCTCCAACATAAGTCATCTTCATCAGTAGTACTAGTTTCATCCAGTGTCACCATCAAACTTTGACACCGACACATCAACATTGTCTACAATCATCACCATGTTGTCCTTATTATCTAGAAGATAATACAAATAGAGATGTAAACATAACAGGAACAATTCAAATAGCTGAATTGAATTGGAACAAGGTCTGGAGCTGTCAGTATTATGAAGTTCTTGTCCTCCATATTTATTCAAACTCTAATAATCAAGTCGTCCTAGCACTTCTTGAACTGTCCTAAACTCCATTTCCTATCATTCTTGGTTTACCCAGTTCTCATAGTCACCCTCATTTATCCTCAGTCACGGGAACTGGCGGTTTGGCTCAAAAGCATAATTGCTTGCTTTAGTGGGTTTTGGTCATTATACCCATTGTGTTTTTTTCCTCTACTCTTTTGCTTTTGAATCTGTTTTGCCTGCCTAGCCTATTGTCTCCATCAATTTAACTCTGGCCATTCATGTGACATTATTTACTGCCTCTTTTAGTTATTTGCTTATCCCTTGAGCCAACTCTCTAGACAACTAAAATCAGTCCCCTTGTTCATGTTTGTACACCCGAATTATGCATGCTAACACACACACACACACACACGCACAAAACGATATTTTGCTTCTTGTGTTCCCCCTTGAAATGCTGTGTACTTATATGAAATCATTACTGGTTTTGTAATTGAATTGTTGCAAGTGTTCCTACTCTGTTTTCACCCCAGGTGTTATTTTCGGAACCTGTAGTCATCACTGCTTGTGAGTTTCTTGAGCACAATGCTCCGTCAGCTGGTTCTGCTGTGAAACTTATGGGGTATGGTGGCCTTCCATCTCTCCACATTTTCCATGGAATTAATGTCTAACCTAATGATCTATATTACCTCTGATATCAAATCTTGAAGGAAGGGATCAAATGGTTTCCGTTCAGTTTCTTTAATTTCTCCCAGGTTTGGCATTTACGAGGCCCACTTCACTTCCTGATTTAATTATCTTTAATTTACAGGGCCACTTCACCTCCCTCATTTGCATTGGAGATTTTTGTTCACTGTGAAGGAGAAACAAGATTTAGGCGGCTATGTCAGCCCTTTCTGTATTCTCATTCATCATCAAATGTACTTGAAATAGAGGTATTCTCTAAAACTTGAGGGTTTTCTGATTTTCCTTTTTTACGGATCTTATTCTGTTTTAGACGTTGATGTTCTTGAATTTGATCTCTCTGATATGGTCATAGCTGCACAGCGTGAGAGCTTTTCATTGATATGGTTTTGATGAGTCCTTGTACTTGATACAGAATATGGTTCAATGAAAATTATTTTGTTCAACTTGTGCACAAGGCCCCAAAAAGTGGGGGCGTTTCCATTAAAAGAAACAATATAATGCAATACAATTATATATCTGACATAGCACAACTTCATACAGTTGAAGTCATGGCAGGTGTTTGCTCAATTTGATGGCCAAAGGGCAAGACAAACAATTAAGATTGATTCTAGCATGATATGAAATGATTTTGGGACATAAATGAGATATGTCCAAGCTCTATGGACATTACTTAGCAAATTTAATTGTTTGATAAAACAGGTTTACTGGAATAAAGACCAAGTATTTATATGCCTATATGGCTCCTCTAACTAGGATGAGGAATAGAGCTCAAAATAGCAAACTCCTCCTCATTACCTGCTTCTAAGATCAATCCCTGATTAGTAAGGACTTCAAAGTGAAATCAAACAATAAAGTTAACAACCATGGACCAAAAGTACAGGAAATTGGGAAGTCATGGAAATACATTAGCATATCTGACGAGATCAACTAGAGCTGATCTATAGTCAATAATCCATTTTAAAGACTAATCAACAAGGACGTTTTCCTTTTAGACATAACAGAAAAGTAAACTCAATTATCAGACACCTCCGAAAGCCTATACTGCATCCATAAGGACAAAAGACTGAAATAGAGCTAACACAAAATATTCATAGAAATATAAAACAAACTACTGAAACAGCGTAAGTCGAGCTGTAGAAGTCATAGAACATCATTAATAGCTAGAAATATCCAAGAAGGATCAGTCTCTTGGCTGGTGGCAGTGCCAAACAAATTCTTGGGCCTGGTGTAACACATTTCCTTCTTTTGTAAATCTTTGACCTCTTTCAGTTAGCCTACGCATGCATTTTGCTTATGTAAAAATATGCTCATTTTGTGATTCCTCATTTTTAATTACTTGTTCTCTTTGTTATCCCTTTGCAGTCTGTGGTGACAAACCATCTGGTCATAAGGGGCAGCTATCGCAGCTTAAGTATGGTCATATACGGGAACACAGCTGAAGATTTAGGCCAATTCAACATAGAAGTTGACCTAGATAGCTCTTTGACAGATAATGTTAGTGCTATTGAGGGAAAACTTGAGGACCTT
Source organism: Fraxinus floribunda (assembly GCA_903798395.1). Classification (NCBI taxonomy): domain Eukaryota; kingdom Viridiplantae; phylum Streptophyta; class Magnoliopsida; order Lamiales; family Oleaceae; genus Fraxinus; species Fraxinus floribunda. Next base: position 5,225 of record CAIGRS010140952.1, read on the forward strand.
CCTCCTGCATTTCGTCCCATGAAACCGACGATTGAGGAACTTGTGCTTCCCCTGAAAATATTGTCCCAGACAGTTATTGCATTGGATATTCCTCTTGAAATAAAGAAATGTTTGCATCTAGCTTTTAAGATTTTGGAGTCTCCGAACCTTGGGGCGGCAGCTGATAAAGTTCTTAGTTCCTTGTTATCAGTGGCCTCAATTTATGCAACTCCTCACCTGTCTTATGACACTATTGATAAGAAGAGATTTGGCGTATATACATTGAAAAGTGATGGCGAGGCTCATCATGTTCTTACTGAAGCCCGGAAGGAACTTTCAGATGTTTTTAAAAGTTTTAGAGATCAATCAGGAGGTTCAGATAGCTTGTGTTTTGAATATGAGGTTCCTACTTCCAAAGAGTTGGTGGACACTTTATATGAACACTTCGATTTTTGTGGAAACTCTGGAAATGTTGGATATCCTGAACTTTCACAGGTAACAGGCCTTTTTTCTTTTTCTTTTTTATTCTTGTGGCATCTGTTTGCGTTTTGTAGCAGATCTAACGGAGAGGTGAAACCAATTCTCTCATCTCTTTACTATTTCTCACACAGATGTCAAAATATTTGAAATGTGGAAGTACTGATCTTTTTTCTTTTTTTTGTTTTCAGAATAGGAACACCATAATGTTGTTGAGTGCGGCTCTTTTATTGTGCTCTGCTAGGGAGAGCTGCTTTCACTTTGTTAATTATGGCGGTATGAAGCAGCTTGGATATGTTTTCACCCACAGGACTCGGAATTCTACTACTATTACAATCTTGTTGCTTGGAGTTATTGAGCAGGCTACTCGGCTTTCATTTGGCTGTGAAGGGTTCCTAGGATGGTGGCCTCGAGAAGATGAAAGCATCCCTTCTGGTATTAGTGGTGGCTATAATCAGTTATTGAAGTTGTTGTTGCAGAATCAGAAGCATGATATTGCTTCACTTGCAACTTACATACTTCATCGTCTGCGTTTTTATGAAGTTACTTGCAGATATGAGGTACATGCTTCACCTTTCTACTATGCATGTGACTGGTTCTGCTGTTTTGTTTTATTGGAGTGGGAGGGAGCTGGGGAACTTTTGTGTGCGCTTGTGGAAGAAAAATTCTTTAATCAGCTTAATTGAAATCATTTGCGTTACTTTAATAAAAAATGTTGTATTTCTACCTTGCAGTGTGCAATGGTATCTGTACTTGGGGTTATTTCTTCAGTTGGTTGTGCTACAAATTTCACTTTGGACATGCTTGCCAGTGCTAAAGCGCAACTTAAAAAGCTCGTGGTATGTCATATAATATGATATTTTAAGCTGTATCTCTAGCATAGTTATCATTGTAATATATCGCTTGGATGCATGCAAGCTATTCTCTAATATTGGTCATATGAATTATGCTGGTTTCTTAATTCGTATTTGATGACGTTGAGTGGTCATATGAAATATGATAATTTCTTAGTGCGTATTTGTTGACAAGTTTTATTTCAGAAATTGATAAATTTGCGTGGCCCAATTGAAGACCCTTCTCCGATGGCTGCTGCAAGCAGATATTTTATCCTCGGTGATGCTGGAGTATTGCCATATAGCAAAACAAGAGGCTTGATTAAACTCTCAAATAGTTGCTTTTCAAATTGGGACATAGACCCACATTTGCTTTCCCTTCTCAAGGTATGCTGTTGTACTTGTGTTTCTGTAACACATCATGTGCGGCTACATCCTTTAATTTGTGTCTAAGCACCTGCCTCATGTCATGATCCAAAGGTGTGTGTAACCCCATCAGGAAGGAATTTACAATCCAATGTAAACTAAATAGTAGATAATTGATGATGATGAAAAAATAATGATACATGTCAAATTCTTGTATTTTCAAGCATCGCCACATTAGAGTTGTAGTTATTTCAGCTGTTAAGCGTGAGAGGGTCTCTTCTCTATCGCACGCACAATACAATGACCTAGTATGACCTTTATTTTCTTCTGGTTACAATGTTGGTAATGCTCTGAGAGGCATGTATTGTGAAATATTTACCAATGTTCTAAAAACTTTTCCGGGCATTGACCCAGAAATAGTAAATGGTCAAGGATACGATAGTAAAAAGAATAACAAAAAAATAAAAATAAATAAATAAATAACAAAATTTAAGGTGAACTGGAGGTTCTTGACTTCTTTTAATGGTTTGCATTTTTTTGGTTTTTCACCTTGTAAACATTCAAGGTATTTCTCTTGTATTATTCATATGAAATGTGTGTGGATATATACAAGTAGCCCATACTATATTAGGATAGAAATTAGGGCTAAAAGAGCTAACACTATTTACTTGACTATGTTAGGAAATAGTCTCTAACACACCTAAAACCGAACTAGTTTCCGGACCTCTTGTTTTTTCTTGTTGAACTGGCCATTCCGGTTTGGTTTTAACAACAATGCTACTTTCGGTCTTGCATGTATTGGCAAGATGTTTGCTTCCTATGCAAGAGAGTCTCTACCTTTTTGCACTTATTCTATTATGTGGCACTTCAGTTTATGTTCTCAGTTCTAGATTTGCACTCCGTGCTTCGGTCCTACTTCAAAATCCATGAATGTGGAGAATCTTGACGACCATTTCCTAATGTTTTACCCGCCTCCTAATACCATAGTTATAAAACCTGTCCCAGCCAGTTGTGTGCCGGAAAACTGGCGACCTGGGCCTTTAACTGGGCCTGGTGGGCTTATGTGACTGGACTGCAATTGACATAGTCTAGAATTGGTAAACCGACGGTTTTTGAGAAACCCCTGTCAACTAGCCTGGTTTTTTCACAGGTTTTCGAAATTCTAATTTTTCAATTTTGAGGACAAGGGATTTGATCCTTAGACCTCCAACTTAAAAGGCTAGCAGGATTACACTGGGATCAATAATACTTTGCCCATGTTTGACTAATGTTTTTAAACTATTTATAATCGATCAAACAACTTTTTATTCACACTTTTCGTGGGACACACAAATATTACCAACTTATCCATTACACATTTATATATATTTATAATTTAAACTATTTATAAATACTTCCCAAATATGCTTTTAGTTGTCTCATCTAAAAAAGTTTGGAAAAAATTATAATTTAACATTTTATTGGATTTTTTAAATCAAACAATTATTTCATGGATTTTTTTTATGGAGAAAATTATTTTTAATTAAGACGAAAATGAATATATAATACTCATAAACTTTTGATTGATGACTTGTGTGGTTTGTACATAACAAAAACGGGAATACTATCATTTTTAAGAAATTCTACTTCTATAATATACAAATTTATAAAATTAGAATGCAAATATTATCTGTAACAATTGTGTTTATATTATCAATAATTTATAGATCTAAAAATAATTAAAAACTTTTATTTTATCTCAAGGAGAAAATTTTATACTTTCAATTTTTTTAAATATAAGCATCTTTGTCATTTCACTCTTTTCATCTTCCTGTGATCCATGTTGTTTGCTAACCACAAAATGGTGTATATTTTTCTTCTCTTCCTTGTGTTCATTCTTCTAGTTTGTCTGATTACGTTTTTTTTTTTTTTGGCTGTACAATTAATTTATCTGTTTTATTGCAAGCAGGAGAGGGGCTTCCTTCCTTTGTCAGCTGCTTTGCTGTCATCTTCTATTTTGAGATCTGAAACTGGGCATGCTTTGGACTTATTATTAGATATTGTATCACATATTGAAGCTACAATACTCTCACTCCTCTTTTGTCGCTCAGGTTTTAAGGCTGTTACCTTTACTGCATAACAATATTGATTTGAGAGTTCTAGCGATTTATTTTGCCTGCTTTTCTGTCAGGATTAACTTTTCTTCTACATGATCCTGAAGTCTCCAGTATGATCATTCATGCCTTGAGGGGTGTAGATGATATTAGGAAGGAAGAGTCCATATCTCTTCGGTATGCCTCTGTCCTGATATCGAAGAATTTTTTTTGTCGCCCACAGGAAGTTAGTGTGATCATCGAGATGCATGTTAGGGCGGTCAGTTCCATTTCTTAATAATTTTTTGTTCTTTGCAAGTTTTCATTTTCTGATTTCAGTTTTCTCATTCTTGATTTACATCAAGAGCACAATTGGCTGAGCCTAAAAAATGTGGATGTACATACAAATTTTTGTCCCCAAACATGTTTGGATAACGTATTTTTTCGTACTTTTAATTGAAAAATTTATTTTTTGGAGGTAAACTCGGATGTTGTTGTTAAAATAATTGGCTTAGGCCTGTTTGAGCCCATTTTTGGTGTAGAATGCATTTTGGAACAGAAGATTGATAGAGAATGTGTGGTTAAAAAATAAGGAAAAGTTTTGGTTTTGCGTGTAATATTATTTTATTGAAGAATGTGTGGTTGAAAAGAAGAAAGGGAGAAATGTATTTTGGAAAAAAATGAGGATCAAACAAGGGCTTAAGTTCAACTTTAGCCATAATAGAAGTTATGTATTTTAACACATATTTTACTTATAAGCAAAATTTTGAAGCTTAGCCAAATATGCTCTTAGTATATTTTCATATTCTTTTTAAAGGCTTCATTTCCAACCATTTGCATTTTCCTATGCTCTTATTGCAGATAAATGCTATAGATAATTTACTTACATTGGCTCCAGATACTGAAGAATTTCTATGGGTACTCTGGGATCTTTGTCGCCTTTCACGGTAGCGCTGATTTATTTAAAGGCTGGATTTATCTGGATTTTGCATTATCTTTAGTCTTTTGACCAACATTTCTATGATGTATTTCAGCTCTGAGTGTGGACGACAGGCTCTGTTGGCTTTGGTGAATTTTCCAGAGGTATAGCACGAGTAATACCAATATAGCTTGTAATGGAAATTCTGTAATATTTCTCAACAATGTGGTTCATAGCCTGTGGATTTGGAGTAACACCAGTGAGCCTCACTAAATATTTAATTAAAACTGAGATTCATGTAATTGTTACTGTTAGTGCAACCATAAACTAGCAATATCAGTTGCTTTATTTGGTGGTAATTGGAACCCATCTGATTAGTGGATAAATTTGTGGTCTTCTTTTTCTGATTCTTGCCGTTTTTACATCATCTTGAATGGTAAGAGTGTTCGAATTTTTAACTATAATGAACTTTATCTTCTAATTTTGCTGCAGGCTCTTTCAATTTTGATGACTGCATTGCATTCTGGAAGGGAACTTGATCCAGTTACAGGAGTATCACCGTTAAGTCTTGCAATCTTTCATGCAGCAGTCGAGATTCTTGAAGTTATTGTTACTGACTCGACTGCGACTTCTTTAGCATCTTGGATAGATCATGCTAAGGAATTTCACAGGGTATTACATTCCCCCTCACCAGGGTCAAACAAGAAAGATGCACCTGCACGGCTTCTTGAGTGGATAGATGCCGGGGTAGTTTACCAGAGAAATGGGGCTATTGGTCTCTTACGCTATGCTGCTGTGTTGGCTTCCGGAAGGGACGCGCACATGGCCACAAATAGTGTTCTAGCATCTGATGTGATGGATATTGACAATGTAGTTGGAGATTCTTCTAGTAATTCTGATGGTAACATTATTGATAATTTACTTGGAAAACGTATTACGGAGAAGGATTTTGTTGGTGTCATTCTTCGCGATTCTTCCGTTGCTCAATTGACGACGGCATTTCGAATTCTGGCATTTATTTCAGATAATACGGTAAGAAATTTTATATTAGTTCTGTAATGCTGCATGACATGTGTAGGAGATCTTTCTGGCTAATTCTTGTTTGAGCCGTTTAGGATGTTGCTGCTGCTCTCTACAATGAAGGCGCTGTCATGGTTATCCATGCTGTTATGATCAACTGTAAACTCGTGCTTGAAAGGGCATCCAACATTTATGGTTAGTATGAATTCTTGCTGGTGTTGGCAATAACATTTTTGGTACCAAGTTTTTCATAAACCTCGCAGAATTTTTTGTTCGTGAAGGTACAATAGGTCATTTATCATACCACTATCAGTTGATCCGTTAGTGTCAAATCTGTATTTAGTTGCTGGTCATATGAACTTCGTGAAATTTAATATTTTCCTCCATGTTAAAGAGCAGCCTGCTGCTTCACCATATATTACTGATTGTAATCATTGTAATACATGCATTTATTCTGTCCATTTGATAATTGGGATGCAAATGCTACATAATCTTCTAATTGTTAGTACTGCTTTATCACTGAGATGTTAATAGCATTTCTCGAATCGTATATGGCTTGGAATAATCTGTGGACTTGACTGGGGAAGTAAATGGTAATGCACATTAATTTCCTGTTTGCAACATCTTTGGTCTAGAGGTACAAGTCTTCAGTTCATTTCGGTCATGGATATTTTCCAAGACGCGTTAGTGAAAGTGCTCAGCAACGTCTCTCAAGTATGACATTGTAGTACATGTGGATCTGATCTCACACTCAGGCGCCCTTAAAGGAGTGTGTAACGTTGCTTTTAGACAGAAAATATATGATCAGGGCTATTTTAAAGACACACTCAGCACATTCTTTAGATCAAAACGTGATTTTTCAAATAAAAAATTAAGAGCACAACACTAAGAAGACACAAGATGCACTTTCACACATGGAGCTGTGCTGGCTATAGTGGTAGTTTCAGAGCTATAGCATTGACGGAAGCTCTCTCTGATCAAGGCTGAGGCACAAGGGTCCTCATATTAACCAGGTGTGAAGAACCCCAGAGGTGACTGCAATCAAATGGAAACACTGGATGTTGCATTGTGATGGTGGTTGAGATGGCTTGTGAATGTGTGTGTTTGGTGATGTAGTGGTTGTCTTGGTGATGAATTACTAATTTGAATGTTCTTGCCATCTCTTGACCCTTCACAAGTTATTCATTTTACTGCAGTATTTCTATATCAGTAACTTCTCTTTTGTGCAATAATTTGTTTTCGCATGGAGGAACCTTTTTTTTTAAGCAAATGTATGAAGGAACTTGGTTGTGGTTTGTTTAGTACATTATGCTGATTTCTTCTTATCAGAAATTATAGAGTAAAATGAAATGAGACGGAAATACTAAGAGAAATTGAGAATTTGTATAACTACCATAATCCTCCCTATAATACCTACCATAATCTTTCCTATAAATACCTACCTTAATTTGACCAATAAAGATTTACCATAATATGTCCCATGCAAAGAAGAAGAAAACTCGATTTTATCTTCTAAATTAGGAGACAAATAAAACCCCAGCCTTTCTAGGATTTGATTGAACAAGGAAAATCAAATTTTCCAACACTCCCCCTCGGGCTAGTGCGAAGATTTTTCTCATTTCCAGCTTATAAAGGATTTGACTAATAAAGGAATGTCAAATCTTCAGCACTTGTGAAGACTGAAAACAAGGTTTCTCGTCTTACGCAGATTATTTAGTTGACGAGGGTACAGAGGGCAATACAACTTCAGATTTACTGCTGGAACGTAATCGTGAGAAGAGCCTCGTTGACCTGTTGATTCCATCTTTGGTCCTCCTGATTAATCTGTTGCAGAGGTTGAAGGTTAGTGGTGATGGGTTTTTTTTTTTTTTCCTAAATTTCTCATTTTGGACTGGATTTCTATTCATTGTTAGGTTTTTGCATGTACATAGATGTTTCTAATAGTAAATGATTTAGGTTTATGCAATACAGATGCTCAAGTTTAGTGCTAACCAATATTATGGTATGGTGAGTAGTTTACCCTTCTATTCCCTTTGAAAAAATATAAAATAATGAAAAGTAAAAGGTAATTTACCTTAGCTTAAGTAGCTGCTTGATTCATCGAGGAAAACTGCGGATAAATTCTCTTCTGATCTGGAGATAAGGTGATTGTATATTTTCTTACACTAGCAAGATATTGTTGATTTTACTGTTATTTCGTTTGAGAATGAGACACTTGTTTTGCTCAACCTTAATCTAGGAGATAGAGGAAAAGAGTTTCTTTCAAAAAAATTCCTTGACGATTTGTTATATTATGATGGGTGTTTTTCGTGTGTGTTATCAGAAACAATCATTTCTCTTGTTTGAAATTTATTTTATTTTAGGCAAGTGCCATTAAGACGTGCTTTTACTTGATGTTTTCGAACATCTTGCCGGAATCACAATCGTTTGTGTGGGAATGATTGCCTTCTTCATTAACATTTGGAACTATGCTTTTGTAGTTGATAAAATTATAAGCCTGTTTAGTAGAGGTCAAAAGCCGATTAAAATTGAAAATATAGCCGTTATTGGTCTCGCTCGTCTAATAAAAATCAACAATAACAGTTAGTTTTTCAATTTTAATCGGATTTTAATCTCTACCAAACACACTTTATGTTTCTTATCTTCAAGGAAAAAAAAAAACTATGCAAGCCCGGGTATAGACTGAGTTTTCTGATACTGTTTACCTTCCGTGGTCTGTTATAGCTTCACTTGATATGGTTTCATTTAAGCTGATTGTATACAGAGCTATGTGATATTGAGACATATTCTTGCTCCACCTGTAGGAAGCCAAGGAGCAACACAGGAATACAAAGCTAATGAACGCCCTTCTACAATTGCATCGAGAAGTGAGGTAGTATGGAATTTCTCATATTTCATTGAATACAGTCTGTGGAGTAATGAATGATTTCTTCCATTTGTAGCCCCAAATTAGCAGCATGTGCTGCAGACTTATGTTATCCTTGCCCCGATTTTGCACTTGGCTTTGAAGCTGTATGCCATCTTCTTGCATCAGCACTAGCCTGTTGGCCAGTGTATGGTTGGACTCCTGGCCTTTTTCACTTCCTCTTCGATAATCTTCATACAACTTCTCTACTGGCACTGGGCCCAAAGGAAACCTGTAGTTTACTTTGTCTACTGGTATTTGGACCTTCCTATTGCATTGTTCTTTCAATAAATAATGATTTGATAATAGAAATGAGTTTGACGCAGTTCTTCACTACATTCTCTGGCTTTCTAGAATGACTTGTTTCCAGATGAAAGTATCTGGCTGTGGAAGAATGGAGTGCCAATGTTGACTGCCCTCAGATCGTTGTCTGTAGGGACATTGTTGGGATCTCAGAAAGAGAAACAGATCAACTGGTATTTACTTTCTGGACACCCCGAGAAGCTGGTTTGTCAATTGTCACCACAGCTTGTGAAGCTGGCAGAAGTTGTTCTGCATTGTGCTATCAGTGTATGTGATTCTCTATCATACATTTTTCTTTCTTTGTTATTTCCGTTTTCTTCAGATTGATGTTCTTCACTTCTGGTGTAGTGGTCTTGTCAAACATGTCTTATTTTTCGTTATTCTTCTCTATGATCGTATTCATAGCCTTACTTTATGTTTAATATTTCTCTCTGATTGTGTTATTATCACGTATCAGACATCAGTCGTCGTACAAGATATGCTGCGGGTCTTCATAATCCGTATTGCAAACTTAAATATTGATAATGCTTCAGTACTGCTTCAACCTATCATATCATGGATCTCTCATCACCTTTCAGAACCACCCTTGACATTGTCTGATGTGGATGCTTACAAGGTCATAATAAACTCACGTTTCACAAATTTCAGTTAGTTTTACATAATTATCATCTCTGCATTATACCCTTTCTTGTGGTTCCATTCAGGGCTTTCGATTGCTGAGTTTTCTTGGTAGCTTATTGGAACATGCAAATGGAAAGGTGTTTAACTTACAAAATTTCCCCATTCGACACGTCTAATTAAAATGCTTACATTTACAATATTATTCTCTCATTATCTTTATTATCCCTGTCAGTCATTATTGCTGAAGGAGGGTTATGTTCAGATGCTCACGAAAGTGCTCGAAAGGTGTATTAGTGCCACTAACTCGGATGTAAAACTGTTCCCAGAAAACGGAAACGTGGCTAAAGATGAATTTTCTTTGCTTAGTTGGTGTATACCTATATTTAAGTCTATCTCTTTAATTAGTGATTCTCGAGCTTCTGTGCAATATGCTGGAGCTAATGGGAGGTTAGAAAATGTTTTAAAGAGCTTTCATCTAATGCAATTACTCTTTTTTCTTATGCATGGATAGAGATTTATGATCATGCTTAAATGAATTATTTTGTGTTTTCCAGGAGTATTCGTGGGAGTTTGACAGCTGAAGAATGCATCAAACTTTTGTCCTACCTCCTTAAATTTTCCATGGTATATTTCTCATTTGTGTATCTGCATCATGTTGATAACTAGTTCTTCATTGTAAAACACAAAACCTTGCAAATTAGCATATAAGCTGGTTTTTGTTAGTAGTTTTAACATTAAGGTCCGTTTGATTGCAAGGATGGAAAATGGGTGGAAAGAAAATGAATTCCAGAGAAAGTAATTGCCTAGAAATTGTTTTGCAGAGAATTGTTAATTGAGTGTGTTTGATTGGTATAATTTTCCACCCGTCAAATTTTTAAATTGTGTTCGTTTGGCTTTGTTTTACATGGAAATTATTGATAGTTTTTTCCACAATTGGTTATAAAATTTGTTTTCATTGCCAAAAAGTAAAAAGCAAAAACGAATTTTTTTTTCCCTGAAAAAACATTTTTTTCCATCAAAGTTTAGTGTTCGTTTGACTTTGTTTTACATGTAAATTGTCTATTAAAGTAATTTTTTTTTTACAATTGGTTATGAAATTTGTTTCCATTGCCAAAAAAAAAAGACGGTATTCCATTTTCCCACCAAAAAGGTGGGAAAATGAATTCAAGT
>CAIGRS010140965.1:0-11267 GCA_903798395.1 Fraxinus floribunda
GCTTTCGAGTCAGCATTTTTATGTTTTCAAACTGACAAACATGGACAAAATTACCAGATTGTAAGAAAAGTTAACAGTTCAGTAAAACTCTAATTTGTGATTATTGGTTGACAGCCCTTGCTCCCCACCCCAACGGAAGTGCTAATTCATGAGCAAATGAACATGTAATGGTAGCGTGGGAAAAAATGAACAGGTAACGCGGTGCAAGGCATGGTAGCGTGGGAAAAAATGAGGTCAGTAGCGATGAGCTTATGTACACGTATGGTGTCAAAATATGAGGGGTGTTTGAAGTCCAAGCAAGGCCATAGGGTGAGGCAATGCCTGGCATTCAAGCACCAGATGACGGATGGACAACATGCTCAACAAGAAGCAACTGTTGACAATCTTATTCTTCCCATGGATGTATGGCATGTTCCCAATTCTCAAGACAGCCTATTGGTCGATGCTTTGAAGAGGTACCACGGAGAGTTGCCTGCAGCAGCTGAATTGCCTTCTCGAGCAGGAGCTCCGGTTAGGACAAAATACAGTGATACAACGTGGGGAGATGCAGTGCCTAGGTTGGATGAGAATTGCTTGAGGGCAGGGGCAGTACAGTGGAGGCAGTGGGGTCACCTGCCCCACAGTAAATTTGAAGATTCAATATTTGGCCCCAATTTTTTTCAAGATTTTCAAAAAAATCTTCGTAGTTTCCAATTTTTGCTTGCCTCCACAAATCTTATCTTCTAGCTCCACCCCTGCTTTGAAGGGGTGTATATCTCTGAGGAGAATTAACTCCTAATGGTTCAATTCAAATTTCAGCTATTCTTGCATAAACCCCATCCCCTCCCAAAATAAAATAAAAAACGTTATATGCTTCCAGGCGATCTTAGCTAATATTTTATACTTGATTAAACAGCATAACAATCTGCAAGATCTAAAATCACAAGGATAACAACTGCAACGGACAATATTGCGGAGAAATCAATACAGTTTGATAAATAATAACTACAGTATTGAAATTTTAAATCCTTCAAAAGATTTGCATGAAATACAAATCATACACGCAGTAAACCAAGGCCAGAGAGAATGATAGTGCCTCTCGAATTTCAGAAATTTGTCCACTAAACAAAACACACACACATGATGGTTCCAATCTGCTCATAACATGTAACCCACTCACAGGAAAACCTTGTTAGGAAAGATGATACTTCTCGTGCAGAACTTCTGAATTCTTCATATCAAACCACAGCCATTTCTTACCTGTTTAAAACATAGACGAAATAAAATCCCCTTAGTCAGAAAAAAGAGAATCACTTCCATCATATGGTGTGATTTAGAAAAAAGAAAACCTAGAGAGACTCCTGCTTCTACTTCGGCTGAGACTCTTGCTTCGGCTACGGCTTCTGCTGGAACTGCGCCTAGTTGGACTTTTACCTGCCCGTTTCTGGCGCTGAAATTCGGCAAATCAAAATAAAGTGGGAACATAAAAAGCACAGAAGCAGAACCACACTTGAATCCAGTTCAAAGATTAGATAGCACTAGATAGTATTAAAAAAAAGAAGCTAAAATTTTCTTCATGCACTTGAGAGAGATCAACACATCAACGGAAATCAGAGAGTACGGAGCACCAGCAATGAGATAACATGTAGGAAGTATTTAACCACTAAAAATATTACTTACAGATGGAGTTGGGGACCTGGATCTTGATGGAGATCTGCAAAAGTTCCAGAAACAACCCAATTTAATATCCACTTGTGCCTCTTAACAACTTTGCTCCATGAGCCTTGATGCCACATCCACGTCAGAATGACCATGACCAAAATGCATAAGAGGAAACTTGCAAATATTTTAGCAATTTATGGGGAAAAAGACTTAAAATAGGGAGCAAAATATGTCCACCTAAATAAGGAATCTAATTAAGAAAGAAACAGAACCTCAAATATAAAGCTAACAAATGTTCTTTTAAAGACTGATCAAGATGCCAAAAGAACCAATAAAGAACTTCGATGGTATGCTTTGGTAGCTTAACAGCATTGGCGACAATGAAAATGTTTCCACCGCAGATAGAGGGTGTTTCCATGTTCAAAGGGCAATTCACAGTCCAGCTTTACTCGCAATCCAATATCTTCTTTGTTTCCAATCTAGCACCCATGGACATTTGCGATGCTCATTAGAACACAGACACCAAGAAGGATTCGAAAGCTTCCATCGATAAAACATCATACCTCCACTACCAATAGATATGTAGGTAATTGAACCATATCCCACCAAGATCCTAATGTGCAATCCCCAAATTGCGCATACAAGCCATATCTAAAAAACAAAGAAGGTGATTCCAATTTGAAAAGAAAAGAATGAACATTATGATTCCTTGATGATACATTTTCAAGCACAATCCAAGAGTGAAATACGGGAGGAAAAGAATCAGAGATAGGGCTACATGAGGGGAGTCTTCAACTACAAATAACTAACGGTATTCATGATTTAAGACATGCTCAGCTTCCAAAAAAGCTCTGACATTTCAGTCAATGGAAAAGGCCTGCTGAAAAATATCAAAGCCACAGGCGTTTGTTCAGCTCTTTGTTTATAAGAACTCAAAAAGTAATATACGCACCTTGTTGTAGAGACAGATTAATGAATAAATCGAATCCTTTTAGCCATTTAGACATGATTGTAAAGGCGTGGTCTCTAAATAACCGAAATTTAAACATTGATATGTGCCAGTGTTACGAGGATTCGATTTCAGATCCAAAATATCATCTAGAGGTGCGAAATGGACCGTCCCAGTTTTCATGACACTCACCAAAGACCTGGGACAGGCGTGTCCCGCGCAGGCCTCAACCCATCATATTAATTCTATCATCTTTCACATTGGACTCATGAACATGCAGAAAAAGATGAGTCAGCTGGAGTTGGCACTTTGTACACTCATGAAACATTCCGAGCTCAAGATGAGCCCAACCCACCCTCAGCTCAGTTCATAGACACCCCCAACTCCAATCCAACAAATTTGAAATTCCTCAAAATAAAGAAATGCAGAAACCTGACTAACCCACTAGATGTGATGATACCGACAAGTGGTACCATGCAAGGAACTGCAGTGGAACTACGTTCAAACGATGTGCAGGATCTGATGGTTGTGAAGCTGGAAGTCTTGAAAAACTAAGCATCAATGGTCAATCAAAAAGCTGAAAATTTTGGGTTCAGGATATTCAAAATGCTGACTAGAAGAAAGGGGGCCCAGTAACATATTTGAGCTCCAAAAGTTCATGGAACACACACCAATTCGACAAAACAAAATATTCCACCAAAAATATAGACAATAATCCACCAATGAAACTTGGCTTATTCATCTAAAAGCTATGATGTAAAATAGGGTCATTTCACTTTAACCCGATGAAAATAATTTAAACGCTATGTACAAATCAGATTTGATATGACACTAAAAACAGATTAAAAACAACAGACCTAAAAAATAGAGAGATTCAAAATCAACTCATAAAAAATTTAAAACATTCAGCATGAAGAACCCAGGAGAAAACCGTTGGACATAAAGAAGAAGGAAAGGTCAACGACCAATAAAGAAGCACTCTGATGTAAGAAAATCCTTCAGACAACAAGTGATGAATTCAATGAAGACAGTTACCTAGATACAGAGCGTGCTTTCGACCCAGAGCGAGACCGAGAAGACACAGACCTTGAACGGCGTGTAGATTTGCCCTTGGGTGACTTGCTGCAAGGAGATTGATAAAGTTCATAAATATATTATTAAAACCAACAAATCCAAAGACAACAATAATGATTTCTTTTTATGCTTGGCCCCCATTTTTTTCCAAAACTCATTATCAATCACACATTTTCCAATAAAATAATTTTACACGTATATCCAAAAAATTTCTTTATTTTTTAACCACACAATCTCCAACAAAACACTATTCCAAAATGCATTTTGGCCCCGAAATGGGACTCAAACAAGGGCCATAATATTTTTCAACCTTTTGCTCCTGCTTCGACTTCGGCTCTGGCTGCGACCATTGCTTCTTCCTCTTGAGCGAGAACGGCTGCGGCTGCGACTTCTGGAGCGGCTTCCATCATATTCCTTCACCTGTCATCAATGAAAGGACGTTGTAAGTAGAGCATGCATAATAAGAAGATAACGTGCACGTGCCATATAATTAAAATATTTTGCAGCATACCCGAACTACGGATCGTGAGAAAGCATTCCGAAACTCAGAATCATCGAGCTTCTTTATCTGTAAATATGGAAAAAAAAGTTCCGTGTAGTAGTCAAGTGATAGATGTTCCACATATCCAATCAGACATAAGAATAAACAAGAATTAGTCATTTAGAACTATAAACATTGGAAGAAAAAACAAAAGATAACTTACAGCATATTTCATGTCGTCATAATTTGTATAGTCCACTATTCCCGTCTTTCCTGCAAAACCGAAAGTAACAGATGCTTAAAGAATGCTCAACACAAAAGAAAAAAATTCCAAAACAGCTCAAAGAAGCCAATTCTAATTTTAAGGTTGCCCAGAACAGACAAGTTAGTAACAAACTTAGACAGAAGACTGTAAACATAAAGGTTCTGACCTTCAGCCTAATTATATCATAGCGAAAGGAAAATTCGAAACGAACATAAACAGAAGATGATTAAAGAAGTACATGAAAAGCTACACGAAATTATAATACATGGAAACAGGACCCCGAGTGGATGGAGAAAACATATTGATTTAGCGATTGCTCAAGTCCATATTAATAAGGAACTATGCTTAGGTTGTTGCTATTGGAAGCAATATTATTCACCCGTATAGTCAAAGGAGCTTCAGTCACCATAATTTTAATACATAACTTTTTTTATAGGAACTTTTAGACGCTTAAAATATCTCACATTATAAACACATGAGATCAAAATTTAGCAGTTAACAAATTACAATCCGAAATCAGTATGAACATAGGTGTCAATTCAAGTAGCAACAACTATTTTCTTGATAATTAACCTATTTTGAAATGGAGCTAAGCCATATAGGCTCCCAGCTGGATCAAAGGATCCAAAAAGAACAATGCCCATGCATTGAGATAAAATTCTCCAGAGTTATTTGCTATTTGAATATACGAAGATGACAGGTCACTAATGTAACGACTCGAGTCTCTATATTCAAGCCGTTACATCATATATATTGTTTGCTTCAGGTGAGGTGGCCCACGAATTTCTATCGCGTCCTCCAATTGGGTATCAGGATTCAACTTAAGGCTCTTATTAGGCATAGGTCTTGAGTTTGAATCTTGGGGACACGATATAATTCTTTTTTTTTTTTTGTAATCACTAGGGTCTCTATGCTCGAGCCGTTATATTATACGTCTTGTTCGCTTTAGGTGGACCTATGTTCACTTACCCCCTCACGGATTTCTATTGTGTCTTCCAGAATTCGAATTGGCATCAAGATTAAACAGGGGCATTGGGTTCAAATCCTGGATACGCGATAAAAATTCGTAAGCGGGTAAGTATAGGCCCATCCAAAGTGGACAGTATGTATGATATAATGGCTACAACTAGGTTAGTATATAGCAAATTCTCCAACGCAGTAGCACGGGGCAAACCACAATATAACAATCTAGTCCATTACTGTGATATAGCACCACTAAGGAAGTTTCCCCAGCAGCAAGAGGCCTAGAGAACATTTGGGTGCAACTTACAAGTATGATGGAGGAAAAGTATAATCTCACATACTTTTTTATCTCTCGTGCTTATGAACTCACTTATAAGTTGCACACAAACATGCTCCTAAAGATCAAATATGATTGATAAAACTGCCACTAAACTTGAGAAATAAATCTCACAAGGATATTTCAGCAATACATCGGAATGCCTCAGAAAGATCTACAAATACTAAAAATCCACATCTTAACGAACAGTCTCATCCTACACTGTTAGTTATATCTGAAAACTCATCAAGCAGTTTAAAGCAGACATCAAGATGCCAAGTATAAATAGATTAACTTGATCTTAGTTTCAATAGTAAGAACAATTGAAAGAGGATCTCAGACAGGGGTCTTCTATTCAAGTGTACATTTGATATGCAGGTACACAAAAATCCCAAAATGGCCAATGGCACACACTATTAAGGAGAATGTTGCATGTTAGTCAAATAAAGCAAACCCTAAAAATGTAGTGTTGCCAACAGTAGTAAAAGCTCCATGACGCTTATCCAAAATAGGTAATATAACACCAGTGGGTCCAAGTCATAGTCATAAAGAACAAAACCTGAATAAAATTCACATTCGAATCATGTTATATTGCTTCGAAATTCGAATGGCCTACAGTGCTATATGCAAGCAAATAGAAAACATACGTTTCTTTATGAGCCTAGAACCACTTACTTAACATCTCTTGCCTCCAAACACCTTCATGTCCCCCCACCCCAAAAATACAAGAAGATAAATAAATAAATGTTGATGTTGTATTCAGTTGTCCAAATTCTCCACCAGCTGAAATATTAAAATAAATCGTACATTGCAGAAAAAAAAGATTCCTTGTATCATCTTACCACTCCCCTCATGGAAAACTTGGGAAAAGCACACATCCCCTGCTCGACGCATGTGATCCTAAATAAGAAACATATGAGACCAACATTCAAAAAGTCCGATATCATAAAGCTAGTAGTGAATGTGACTCAAGATAAGTGACAAACTAAGACTTACCTTCAGATCTTGCCAAGAAGCAGAATTGGGCAATCCAGTGACTAACACTGAAGAACAAGGTCAAGTGAGGTAAAGTTGCATACACAAAAGATGTGTTTATTATAGTTATTTTAACCGTCAACAGTCACTCTATGAAATGATTTACCCACCTCTATACTCAGAGCGCCTAGACACTCCACCACGAGGACCTCGACTACCACTATTGCTGTTGTGACGATCCGTTGATGATGAGTTACCACGCCCACCATGAGCAAGCTCCACCTGAGTAGATTCAAAGGATAAGCAAATTTAAGCAAATCCATGACTAGTTTGAAGAGAAGTAAATCGATGACTAACCCGCAGCCGGTGCCCATCAAAATCATAACCATCACGCCCACGAATAGCATCTTCAGCATCACGAGCCTCTTCAAACTGTTGTGACAACTATGACAGATCAAAACGCACACGTATAATGATAGATTTCTCGAAAGAGACAAGACTCACCTCCACAAAAGCATAACCAGGAGGCCTAGGTGGAATTTTCAGATCAATATGCGCAATTGGTCCATACTGCAATAAGCATCGCAAATACGGTATAAGCTTTGGAAAATTATAGGTAAAATAAAGTATGCTTTAAAACTCATTAGAAACCCATAACCAGATAAGCATGTGCTTTTTTGGTGGCTTAATACCCCTTATTCAAGGAGGAGAACAGATACATAATTCAGATACAATACGGATACGCTAATAACACTTTTTTTAAAAAAAAATAGGATACGTCGATACCTTTTAAAAAATTCAACGTAGTTTCACTAATATAAAAAAAACATTTATAAAAGAAGCATGATAATAAAAATAAAATAAAATAAGTCGATACGTTTTAAAAAATTCAACATAATTTCACTAATGTAAAAAAAAATTAATAAAAGTAGCATGATAATAAAAATAAAATAAAATACTATTAGTATGGTTTTACATATATTTAATCGTTATCTATTTTCTATAATAGAATTAGCCTCCGTTTGATTCTCATTATTGTAAAATGAGAATGGAAAATATAGTCATTATTGGGCCCCACACAAGAGATAGAAATTTAAAATTGATGGTTTGATGTGATGGATAACGGTCATATTTTTCATTTTTATGGAAGAAAAATGTGGCTCAAACAGACCCTAAAGATCGAATTCAGAGATCTACGATGATGGTTTGATGTGATGGATAATGGTCATATTTTTCATTTTTATGGATGAAAAATGAGAAACAAACGGAGGTTTAATATAATACAATTTTACATGTATTGTTTAATACTAGTCACTATATATTTCTAATAATAAAAATATACTTTTCAACAATAACACGATTTCACATGCAATGAAAGATTTATAATATTTTGAAATTTCAATAAATATTATTGATTCAATAATAAGTTATTAAAATAATTTTAAAAAAAGTATCAGGTACGTATCAAAATCATACAAAAATATAAAATAATTAAAAAATATGTGTAGGATATGTATTGAAAATTTAAAAAATATAAAGGGTTTGTTTGAGCCACATTATTTTGGAAGAATGTGTTCTGAAATAGTAGATTGATGGAGAATGTGTACTTGAAAAAGAAGGAAAAGTTATTGATGTGATAAAAAATATTATTTTATTGAAAAATGTGTGGTTGAAAATGAGTAGAAGAATGAAAATGAAAATTTTAATGTGTACCAAACAGTGGCAAAGTATATAAAATA
Organism: Fraxinus floribunda; assembly: GCA_903798395.1. NCBI lineage: Eukaryota > Viridiplantae > Streptophyta > Magnoliopsida > Lamiales > Oleaceae > Fraxinus > Fraxinus floribunda. The sequence goes on from CAIGRS010140965.1 coordinate 8,404, forward strand.
ATTAAAAAAAAAGTATCCGGTACATATCGAAGTGTATCAGAGAGTATTGAAACTTGGATATGGGAACATAATGAGTTTACAAGTACATGTACTTCTTAGAGTTTATCTCAATTTCAAGATTGTCAATAACTCCACTATGAATTAAATTATGCCATCAAAATCACTGAATGCACGTACATAGAAGAGATTGTGTCTGTTTACCTACCTCACCTAATCCATCTTCACTCTCCCTTTTCTTCCTGCTCTTCCTAATATCAACTCTCCCTACTAAAGACATGTTACGAACACTTCTAACAGTTATATTCTCCATCACAGTTTTTGTCATCATTCATCCCTGAGGCAAGCTTATTCTTCAACATGGAACATCCAGGGATGTGCATTTTGCTACTTTAGGAGTTAGGATATTGAGTGATAAATTATTACCTTACTAGCTCATATTTTATTTACTGGAGGAAATAACATGTCTTGGAAGCTATAGCAGTGTTCAGCAAAAATCTTTCAATTTATACACTTCCATACCCTCCACTTCCAAACGGAAAAATGCACAAAAAAGGACATTTTCGTCTAATTATCCATCAGCATGCTTCCAACGTACTAAGCCATGACCAAACCAACAAGACACACTCACATGCACCATATATATTTGAGTGGATTCAACAATGCACCAGTGGATTGAGTAAAATTGAAAGAACGGAGTCACGGCAATTAATCCAAGACAAGACAATCAAATTAATGCACATGAAATTACAATCATAAAATCTTTAAAACAATCAATAAGGACGAACAAGAGGGTGGAAAGAATTTAGAAATGAAATTCAAATTCATATAAAGTACCTTGTAAAACAAATCTTCCACTTCCCTCTCACGAATGTCACCAGGAAGGTTGCCAACATAAAGGGTTCTGCTTGATCGACTCATTCTTCCTGGTGAAATTCAAAACAACATCAGAAAAATCAAACAATTAAAAAAAAAAACCAGAAATTTGGAGCATGTTGACATATCCACGGATGTTAAGATTGCAGGAATAGAAGCATGACAAAGAAATTGTATAAATTCAATTAAAATTGCAAAAAATGAAACGAAATGATCAATAAATAAAAGTTAAAAAGTTAAAAAAATAATTAAACACGGCCATCAACAGCACCATAGCTAATCATCCACAATCCGTCTTCGAAATTCGTAAAAGAAATTGATCGATAAAACATTTTACCCTAAAAAGTTGCCTCGACTGATACCATACATAAGAATAGCGAGAAAAAAATAGTACAAGGTCGGCGGCCTCAATTAAAAAATTAATTGCTGAACTACGAACATTGTTTATATAACTGAAAGATAGAATATTATGAATTAAAGTGGTAATCTTTCAGGTATTGAAATTGGGGGTTTACCGTATGTAGGATAGCGCCGAGAGATTCGAGTCGAGAGTGGAGTGGAGTACAAAGATTAGGGTTTTGAGGTACTAAAGTTGCGTCGCGTCGCGTATTTTACAAGAGAGAATCCACAAGAAAAAGAAACAATGTAGTATAATTGCGCATGTTGTCTCCAACTTTTACCTTTTTGCAGTTCTATATTCAAACATTTATTTCTTGACATTCAGATCTTTAACATTTAACAAATTAACAAACATAACCCTTGATAATAGTTTCGTCCAAACTCACCGTTGGTATAGCTTAAAAGGTCTTGTCTTGAAGATTATGTAAACAAGAAAAATAAAAAATAAAACATTGTTCATCTTCATTATCCTAGTCTAGTACAAACATTTTCTCGACCACCCATACATATTTTCAAATCTCAATAGTCGCGTCATGATAGTCCGTACTCGTCACATGAGTGTGGAGAATAGTAGTTGAGTTCTCGAGACTTTGAATTTTCATTCACAATGAGTATTGAAAAGAGTAGTTATGAGTTCTCGAGACTTAGAATTTTTATTCTTTTGAAAGTGACTTTTATTTATTTATTTATTTTTGTATAGTCCCCTCAAGTGCCTTATTGTATATAATTTTCCACGGGTACCTTATTTTGGTGTACAACATTTGAATTTTTATTCTTTGGGGGTGAATTTTCTTGTCGAAACTTCTTGAATTTTATCTAAAATGAAGTATTTTTAGAGTTTTAGCTACAATATTTAATTTTATTTATTTTTCTAGTGATTCGTCTTTTTTCTACAAGAGAGAGAGAGAGAGGGAGAGCACCTTGGACATTATGTTGTGTTTTCTTCCGTTCCTTTTGTAGCATTAATTCATTTAATACTCCTAATTTTCTGAATGACATCTAGTCTATGTTTGGAGTTCATTTTTTAAAAAAAATCATTTTTTCAAAACTCTTCTTTTATAAAAAATGATTTTACACGTATATTCAAATTTTTTCTTTATTTTTTAACCACTTATTTTTCAAAAAAAAATTCACTATTTTAAAACTCATTTTCCCCCGAAAATGAAGCTCGAACGCGGGCTCGGTGCTCCTAATTAAAATTATTTCTTCACCTCCCATTCAAATTATAGAACCTACTCAATTTCGTGGGATTTACTTGACCATTCTAATTCTACTAAAGAATATCTTCGCAGCACAACAAGGAAAAAATGTAAGATTAATTTATTTTGATAATGATGAAAAACATTCAAAGAGTCTACGAAAGAGTTTGGCTGACGTATGGATAACAAGTTGGGTTGTACTTGAGATTGGAGATAAAATGAATTTCTCTAAATTTTTTTTATACTATTTTGTTTGTCCTTGATGGCAAAATTGACATTTCTGCCCTGTTTAATAGCATTGATTTTCCATTCCTACTTCTTTGCTGTTTAATGGCAAAAACTTTCCATGGACATGGCTCACGCGCCTCTTTTCTTCCAAATTGTGGAATTGGT
>CAIGRS010141010.1:0-10983 GCA_903798395.1 Fraxinus floribunda
TTCCAACAACAATAATTGCTGTAGAATTGACAAAGAAGAACCACCTGATCAACAAAGCTGTCAGAATAGAAAATCAAGTTTCGGTTGACTTCTTGGTAGAGATGAAAATGGAAATATCAGAACATTGAGAGCAAAAAAAGGGTGTATAAATAAAAATTCCACGAAGTACAAGGATGATATAACTTGGTTCGAGCCACCATGATCAAACATGGTATAAAGTCAAGCTAATGACATTAAAGAAGCGCTTTTTGGGAGGCAACCCAAGCTTTTTTCCCTTTTTATTTATTCTGTTTTTGAGTTTTAGGATAGTTTAGTTTAAGTTATTTAAAACTCATCACCCATACCCCATTTTCCCTTTTATCTTCAATAAGTTAATTAGTTTATTAGCTGTTAGAGTTAAGTAACACTTGTTCCAATTATTTGATCTTAATGCTTTATTTGATATTTCAGGAACACGACATCGTAGAACATTTAAATCAATAACCAAGGAGCCAAATAGAGCAATAGGAAAGCTAGCTATTGAATTACACACCTTATCAAGGGATTCTTTTCTTCACTTTCTTCCCCATCCCTTTATATACAGATTTAGAATTAACGACATTGAAGACAATGTCTAGTTTAAGTTTTGGGGGGTGGAAAACATGTGTTTTCATTATTTTTAGGTGTTTTTGTGTGCTTTTATTGCTTTAGTGAAAAAATTCTTTTTGTGTGCTTGTGTGAATTAGTTGATTTCATAATTGAATATATTGAAATAGTGAACCATAGATGTTAAACCCAAAATTACTAAATTTTACATTTTTGGACCAAATTTAGAATAGTTTGGGAAATTTCACTGTTGTAGGAAGATGTTAAAAATCTTGTGTGGATTGTATAAGGTCAATAGGATGTAATTGGGTGAAAATCTCAAGTTAGATGTCGTTTTGCTTGAATTGGTGTTAAATGAGGGACATTGCATTAATCAAGCCATAAAAATATTTTATTCGAAAATTTCTTGTCAAAGTCTTTATGACTCAAGCAATTAAGCTTGCAAGGGTTTTAAAACTTATTTGGGCTCCAAAATATTGATATTTCGTAATTCTTTTAATGGAATTATAGCCTAATTTATTATATAATGTGCTATTATGTAGAACTCAATGAATGGATAAGATCTAAAGTTTGGGGGGTAAAGTACAAATACTCAAAAGTTGTGTCGAAACTCACGATGAAGATTCGAGAATGCTAGAGGCCAAATGGATACAACTAAAGGTCAAAAGTGTGAAAATATGGCCAAAATATTTTCACAAATCAATTTTCAACCACACAAGGATGTCCTCATTTTTAGTTAGAGATTGAGACACATTTTCGGCCACGTTAAAGTTCAAATAGAAAAGAGCTACTTCTATCAATTGTAGCCCTTTGAGTTATTTTTCCAATGAATCTTGAATCGCCTTAATCAGATATCAGGAGAAAAAATTATTATAAAAATACTGAAAAAGACATAGAGTGGAATACTGATGCAGCGCCCAAGCATTGCATTTTACCCAACATCATATTTATTTCAACTAAGCGCTGCCACCATAGCGCCTAGACGCTGCCTGGACAAATTTTGGGATGCCTAGGCACTAGGCCGCACAATTAGGTTTTTGTTGAATGAGCCGGGAGAAGCCCAGAAAAAGACTCCAATTTGGTCAAGGAGTGTAGGGAACTATAAATAGAGAAAAGAAGACACGAATTAGGGGTTCTACACATTGAAAAAAGAAAGATACAATGAGAGATCGAAGAGTGAAATCAAGAGAATAAATTCATCACAAGATTTAAGTTTAAAACAAAGATTGGAAGCGGAAGAAGACTTTGGTGCAAGAGTTGATTCTTATCTTTATTCAATTAACCCGGTGATGTATTCAAAGATATTTATTTATTTTTCCTTTTACATTATATGTAACTAAACTTTAAATTAGGGCAAACAATGTGGTCTTTTGTGATTCTTGATTCTTTTATTCAAAGATTTCTGTAATATTTTCTTTTATGTGTTGATTTTGTTATGATTTTAATGCTTAGAATTATGTGACCAATAATTTGATGATTATTTGAGTTTCTTACGAATCGAGAAGTGAGTTTGAGGCTTAGACCGTACAATAAAATTCGATAAAGTAGTATAACGTGTAGATCTTACCTATACTAATTATTGCAGTCGTAATATGAATTCTTAGAACTATGTTTCGTTTAACTAAGGGTAATTCGCATTGAGATATGTAATTGATCAGTTAAAAAAGCTCAATTAGAACTCGGGAAGGGTAAATTGAATACAAAAGAAGGATTTGACCAAGCACTACATTACTTTAGAATCTTAAATTAAGAATTGAGGTGATCATTAGATGAACTTGTGTTGCCCTAATATTCATTACGTATTCGAATTTTTTATAAATCAGTGTTTGCAATCTTTTTGTTCTTTCCATTAGTTTAGTATAGTTAGTTCACAAGTAAAAAAATATATTTAGAACTACTACCATTCTTTATTCGTTTTCTTTCACCAAATAGAAGTTAGAAAAAGTAGATTAAGCCCCTGTTTGATCCACATTAATTTCTCATTCTCATTCTTCTACTCATTTTCAATCACACATTCTTCAATAAAATAATATTTTACATTACATCAATAATTTTTCCTTCTTTTTTAACAACATATTCTCTATCACATCAACAGTAAAAATACATTCTTACTCCTAAAATGTACACCAAACATGGGCTAAGTCTGAAATATAGTCTTCGTGGGAACGATAATTCAGACTCAAATGTCTACTATATTTGTTACGATATCGTACACTTGTGATATAAAAAATGCAACACAGAGACAAAAAGTGATTCAGGACCCAAAGGTTAAGGAAATCGCTCATTCTAAAGAATTTGTGACACCACTAGCTTTTCCACAAAGACTGCAAAAGAGAAAGCTCGATGATCAATTTGAGAAGTTCCTAGATTTGCTGAAAAATCTCCACATCAACATCTTATTCAACGATGTAATCCGACATATCCCAATGTATGCAAAGTTTCTAAAGGATATGATATCTAGGAAAAAAAGCTTCTAGACTGGAAATAAATGATATTGATTAAGGATAGCAGTGTAATGCTGCAAAATAAATTGCCACCAAAACTCAAGGATCAATGGAGTTTCACTTTACCTATTTCACTATGCAAAGATTTCATTTTAATGCTTTATGTGATACATGTGCAAGTGTAAATTTAATGCCTTTGTCTACTTTCAGGAAACTAGGAGTTGGGGAAGTCGAATGATCGAATGTGATGCTATAGTTGGCTGATAGAAGTATCACATACCCATGGGGTAAGGTTGATGATATGCTCATCGCATCCTATTAGATTAGAAATATTATAATACCAAAATCATGCTCCTGCAAATAAACAATGAATCACAAACCCTTTGAATGCAAAATCAAATATGAGCATTGATCCCAACAAAGAAGTGCTTCACATCTTTTTTTCACAACTGGTATCATCAGTGAAAATAATTTATACAACATCAACTGTAGCTAAAAACATGAGATTCAATTGAATTAAAGAACTATAGTGACAACACGAACAAGTATCACCAACTCGATTAAGAGTAGTTTCTTAATTAAGATCATGTCCACTTTGGGATTCTACTACGCTTAGTTGTGTGTGCCACCACTTTTTTCAACGAGATCTAATTTTTCCTTTATTTTTTCAATTGAAAATCTGTCGTGGAACTTTGCTCCAAGGGTCGTCAAAACGATGGTTTCGGGTTTAGTTTCACGTTACCTTTCTCTACCAAAAAATCAATTCAAACAGTTCAAACTCACAACCAATATATTTACTTCTACTGTTTCTCAATTTCACCCACAACGGACAAGATTATGGTGTTGATTTGTTAGCCACAAAGGCATGTGAAAAACAATGGAAGAAGAAACCATAAGAGGAGAGGAATAACACAAAGTTGATCACCGATTTTGGAACACAAAAGTACTTTTTCTTCGACAATGGCATATGATTTTCAACAGGTAGGCAGCCACGCTTTTCCTCTTCTTTCCCAGACAGATCACACACTAAACAGCTACGACAAAGACACCATATATATAGGTTATGTTAGGGTTTAATTGTACCAATAAAGGGTTAAATGGGCTAAGATCCAAAGCCATCGAAGGTAATATATATGGGCTGTGAGCAACATTAATTGTTTAAGCGACTTCCATGGCCTAGTTTTCGGGTCGAACCTTTGAACTTGGTTGTTGATAACAATTTAATCGAACGTTTACATTATAGTTAGGGATTCATTGGGTATCAAAACTCAATAAATCTCCACCTTGATACCCTATCAACCTACAAACAATGAAAACACAAAGTCAATGCTTGCATAATCAGGCAACCAATAAAATTGGGATCACAGATCTTACATTGTGTTTCGGACCCGAAACACATACAATACCTACTCTACATACTCACCAGGGTTAAGGTAAAAAATAAATACCCAAGTAGTAGCATATAATCACAGTGGACAATCAAGAACAAATAATTATACGATGAAGTTATAACATAGGATAATCCAAAACTAAAAAAAAAAAACACGTTCACGCATAACAACAAATTAACACTAAATTAATCAATCTAACAGTCAAAACAAATGAAACAAATGCATAAATGACCCATGAAAAGATCTCACCACACTTATCTTATCTCATTCCATGTTATTCACACCTCGAGAACACATATATTCTCCCATCGTTCACCATACTCACTAGAATGATCATTCAACTTATGTCTAGCTAGTAAACCACAATAGATCCTAAGTTCAAGGGAAAATCCTCTATCACCAGATCACTTATCCCAACCTAAGTAGATAATGGGTCTTCACACAACAGAAGTAATAGAAGTATCTCTCCCACACTCCACTTGATCATGGTTTTTCACAAATAAAATGATTTCAACATTTAATCACCTCTCTACTCGTGTTTCAAATGTCACATTCCACATCCCCAATACATACCACCAATGTAATCAATGCCTTCCCTTTGAGTAAAGCCCTTTGCAACACAACGAGCCATATAAATATTTCCACATTATCCTTCGAATCCTTTTTGGTTTTAAATATTCAATTGCAACTAATGGGCTTCGTGCCTTCTGTCAATGAGACAAGTTTCCAAACGTCATTGTCTTCCATGGACTTTATTTCCTCATTCATGGCATCAATCCACTTTTGAGAATTATCCCTTTGCATTGCTTGATGAAGGTTGATTGGATCTTCTTCCATCAATCCAATGTCATTCTCATGTTGTTGGAGAAATACTATAAAGTCATTTGAAATTGCATTTCTCCTTTCTTTAGTGGATCTCGTTAATGACATTTGTTCTTGAGATTGTTGAGTTTGTTTTTCTAGAACAATCTCTTGATTGTGTATGGTTATGAAATATTATAGTCTTGATCCGAAATTGCTTCTTGAACAAGATCTGAGTAAGAATTTATCCTTGATCTTGGCATATAAGGCATATAAGGCATTGCCTCAATTGGACAACCTCAAATGCGTAAGTGCTTCGAACTAGGATTTTTGCCTTTTCAAAATTCACAAGGGGTTTTAACAATTGCTTTACTTGGTATTCTATTGAAAATATAAGTTGTGGTCTTTAATGCTTCTCTCCAAAGAGATTCTGGTAAGGTGGAATGACTAATCATACTCCTTACCATATCATTAAGTATTCCGTTTTGTCTTTCAACAACAACATTCATGCTAAAAGAAACGACATGGCGTACTGTGGAACGACTCACATTCCTCTAGAAACTTAGCAAAAAGCCCTGGACGTTGTTCTCCTGATTCATCATATCTGCCATTGTATTCACTACCACAGTTAGATTTGACATGTTTTATTCTTTTGCTGAGTTGATTTTCAACTTCAGCCTTGTAAGTTTTGAATATGTTCAGTGATTGTGATCTCTCATAAATGAGTTATAGGAAGCCTAACGAGAAAAATTGTCTATGAATGTGATAAATGGCTGTTGATCATTTAAAGAAGCTGAATGAAATGATCCACAGATATCCGTATGAATTAGTTATAAGACGCCTGAAGTTCTATTTGTACATAATGTACTTATTATTGTTTTCCTTTAATGTAATTAACAAAAGTATTTAGGCCTAAAAAATCAAGGGGATATATTCCTTCCGACACAATCTTTCGATTCACTTTTGAGAAATGTGACCTAATCACTAATGCCTTAAAGAAGAAGAATCGTCATTGGTTAATTTACGTTTAATACCACGTGAATTTACATGCAATGTTTCATTAAAAGAGGTAACCAAATTAAGCAAGTATAGATTAAGCAAGATTTGAATAAAGAAAAAGACTAAATTTATTATTTTCAAATGAACAAGAATAATTGAATTTGTTCGTTACACAAATAGAAACCAAATTTCGTCTAAAAGACGGTACTACAAAAGTCTCTTTCAAATCCAAATAAAATAACAGTCTTTAATAATAATCTAAAAGTCCCGAGCATCAACTTCAACTGATTTGTTATCATCCATATAAATGAATCTTTCGGCATCATTTGACTTTCAACTGTTCAGACAACCCTACATAGACATACTTATATGTCTGGTGGCACCTAAATCAATCCATCAAGTATGTCTAGGTACTGAAACTAAATTAATATCTGAACAAATCAAAGTGAGAAACGTACTTCTTGACATGTCAAGCGTGGTATTTTGTACAATCCCTCTTCAAGTGTCTCGAAATTTCTTTTGAGGATCGGATGCAGTTTCCTTATTCTTTATTTTTTTGAACTCCTTGGAGGTACTAGCCAAGTAAGCACTTTCTATTCTGTCTTGCTCATCATTTCTTCTTCTTGTACATGATAAGAAATGAGCACAACAAGAGTCTACTACTTCTTTTAATAGTTATAACAGAATTTAAATTGATTGAACTGTGCATGGAGAGAAATTAAAACCAAATGCACGAGCAAATCATCAAATTGGTTAAGCTTTGATGCTTTTATTTTTAAAGCAATATGAGACATCTCCATGATGTACTTCCGAATGTTTCCTTTACCATGATAATTTAGTGAAACTAAGTTCGCCATAAGCGTATTAATTTCAACCTCATTGTTTTTATTTCAACAAAAAAATTCCTTGGCAGTAATCTTATCAAACACAGGGCCCCTGAATGATTTTGGAATTCCACGCTTCATTATTATAAGACTCATGCGAATTAAACGATTCCACTTATCAAAGTCCCATTTTTTATCAACGAGATTTGTATCCGTAAGTGCAACGAGTTGTTTAGTCCTTAATGCAAGGTCTAAATGCTTGTAGCCAAGAATGATTTGAATGTTCTCTTTCCTTTCCTTAAAGTTGGTTTCATTAAGCACATGAATTGAGTTGATGCTGGCAGTATTTAAGAAGCATGAGAATTAACTGAATAGAGAACAAAATCAAATAAATATCTTAACATTAGAATCCATATTAAACAATCAATTAATTCAAATAATGGTAAATCCCATCACAAGAGACCGAATATTTAGTATTTTGACAAAAATACTAACTTATTAGTGGTACTCTTTATGCAGTAATCAAATGTACAACTATTCTAATATTTCAAATAAATTAATTTAGACAAATGTTACTTTGATAATATATTGTTTCAACTAATCTATTTTGGAAAATTAGTAATTTGAAAGAAACTTTAGTATCAAGATTTGAAGCTTAATTCTAACTCCCTACATTTTATTTTTATTTTCCTTTTGTGTTTAACTATTTTTTTTTTTAAAAAAATAACGAACGAGCACTATAGTGCCCGAAACTAGGTGCTGCCACACTGCTAATTTTTTGAAACGTAGCGCCCAAATGCAGCGATGCTATTGCTTCGAAAAGCACTGAAAAAAAAAATTCAAAGTATGAATTCCAACTCTAAAAATCTTTCTTTAATCTCAATGATTTAATATGAATTTGCTATGATACTACTTCTTGAATATTCATAAAACTTAAACTTTATGAAATCTTTACTTATTGTCAAGATATCCAAGTCAAATCACCAAGAGAATTAATTAATGCAGAACGTACCTTGATCCAAGGTTTTGAATCTTAAAGATCAACTTGCAATTTCTTTAATCTTGATGTCTTGATCTTTAAATTTGATTGCTTCAATCCTTCTTGGTTCTTAATTATTGATTGCAGATTTTTGGTCTTCATCTTCAATATGCTTTCTCTTAATTATTTTTATATTGATGGGATAGCACAAAGAATAGTGATGGCAAAAAAACACGTCCCGTCCCGCCCGAGTGGCTAAAAAAAATCGTTCTGACGGATTGGCAATGCAGGACGGGGATTGCCACCGTCTCGAGTCACGGGGCGAGGCCTGGGTGCCCCATCCCGAACCCGCCCCGTGAAGAATAAAAAAAAAAATTTAACTACAAATAAAAAAAAAAAAAAAAAAACTAGTTGATTAATTGGGATTTTGTTTCTTGTAATCATCTGCAATTAATTTCTTCTATTCTTGATGGGGGGTTTTTTAGTTAATTATTTTAAAATTAAATCTTAATAATTGAGACTTCTTTTCGTGTAATCAGATATAATTAATTTCTGACTTCTATTTTTGATGAGTTTTTGATCTAATTAATTGAATATGTAATTATTAATTGAGGTATAAACATGAATTTGAACGTTTATATATATATATATATATATATTCACAGAAAGGGTTTTATGATTTTATTTTATTTTTTTCAAATGATTCGACCGTCAATGTTATTGATGTTTGCTTTCCTTCATACTATATATGTAAAAAAAAGAAAAAAGAAAAAAAAAAGGGGGACAAGAAACGGGTAGGCCTACGCCCCTCACCCTCTAGCGCCCCACCCAGCCGCATCTAAGATGGGGTGGTGTGCGGGGTAAGGTGGGAGAGTGGCAGGGCGGGGTGGCGCCCTGAATCACCCCACTGCCATCTCTAACAAAGAATTAAAATCACATATGAACTAGGAAATGTAACCCTAGTTATTTATTTCCATAAATATTTTGACGAATCATGAAATACAATCCTAATAGATTTGATATCCACACATATTTAGACCCACACTTTATTTTGGTGCCCAAAACCAAATAACTTTAATGTTTTATTAGATCAATTTAAACATGCTTGACTTTAAGATAACTTCTATACACAATTAATTGTGTATGCATGCCCACATGACCAATTAAATTTTCCCAACATGATTGTCAATTAGCCGAATCTGCATCTTCTATATTTCGACCAGTTCAATCAACTCTTTCTCCGTCTAGTATACAATTTAGGTGGTAAAAACATTACATAGAAACACAAGAAAATTAAACTTCGAAGTCAGAAAACACAAAAATATGTCGTGGATAATGATTGTTCGATTAATCCAGTTTTGTCTTTCACGTTAGGGTACTTACACATGCAAAGAAAAGTACTCTAGATCTAATGCATTCCTGTGGTTACCTATTCAGACAGCAATTATCAAGCCCCGTTATCAATTTCTTCTCCTGCTTTCCATGTCTTCGAGGATTGAGCTCGAGCCTTGCGCATTGGCATCCGGTGCAGATCTTATATATACACTTTCAAATTCCGAAAGCCTAACAGTAAGAGCATTCACATTGATCGACGATGTTTGGTTGCCATTTCGAGAGTCTGCCAGCATATTGAAATATGCATGGGGTGCCCAACCTGCATAGCCAAGGAAGTTGTTAAGAATATTGTGATAAAATTCAGCAATACAAACATCGCATTATGTTTCCTGTTCTCATGGAAGGCACCGAGTCGTAAAAAACGCGTGGTAAACTCCAGCAGATTGGTTTATCAGCCCTGTGATGTGATCTTATTCCCTCCTACACTCACCTCGTTCAAGTGTGAAGATGAAGAATTTACAAATTGCGAATATTTAAATTAACCCTGGTCAGGATCCTAGTATGGCACTCATAGCCATTTTGGAGTAATTCAAAAATCTCGTAGTTGATAAGTTTACAACGTTCACTCGAAGCTGTAACTAAATTCTTACTTCAGGAAATAAATCTCACAACATACATACTTCAAGGCAAAACATGAATTTTCCTTTACACGTCAAACTTCAGTAGAACAACACAATATATTTCAGAACAGAATGGAAGCATAGGTGATGAAACCATTAGAATTATATATCTCACTGATAGATGCAAGTAAATTACCATCTACGTCATATGGTGGTGGAAAGAATTGCAAGTAACAAAATGAAGCAACAGTCATCCCTGCACAAGGCGAGGCAAGTAAAAAAGATTGAAAATAAATAAACAAGTGGAGAACATAAAAAGAAGTCGTAAGAGTAGATTCCATTCGCATCACGAATACCTAACAGAGCCCCAGCAAATACATCTTGCCAATGGTGCCAATAATCATCAACTCGTGAAACTCCAACTAATGCTGCAACAAGTAATGGCAGCAATATAACGCAGAGCTTTGCAACATGGCCTCTACGATCAAATACTCTAATTTTCCCTGACAAGTACCAGGCTAGGAAGCCAAGACCAGCAAAAGACCCTACGGTGCAACAATCCAAATGTCATTGTTCTTCATGTTAGAAACTAAAAAGGCTAGCTCCAAAAACAATGGAAGACTTCTGTGATAATTAAACTAATTATAGGACAAATCAAGAATCGCTTGCTTTCTCAGTTTATGATCAATGTAAAGAGATTACAAGTCAATGTAACATAGATGAATCATACAGCTTGATCTTGAAAACAATTGATTAGATGCCAAAGAAAATGCTCCATAGGCATGTTGATTGATCAAAATTGAGGGTTTGTTAAAAATCTCTCAATATAAGAGGGTGTTTGGTGGGGATTAAAATTGGATTTTTAGTAGATTATGATAGAAATTTTTGAAATGTGTGGTTGAAAAGTTGTGGGACCCATGAAAGATATGATTAATATTAATTGTTTGACTTTGATTTAGATTAAAATTTGATTGAAATCTGTACTAAATAGGGCCTTAGTTTCAA
>CAIGRS010141051.1:0-22241 GCA_903798395.1 Fraxinus floribunda
CAAACCCCTGAATCAGAACTGACTCAATCCACACTAAAGCCGATGTTGTTCTCTATAATAGATTCAAAAATCTTGTAAAAGTGATTGATGACATATTTGTAATAAAGTATGTCTGAGTGTTAGTGTGTCAACTTACAAATAGAACGGCAGACCTTTTGTCAAACATTAATTGTATGGAGGAGACATGATGTAAGGCTTCAGTGTAGGAGATACAACCACGTGGTTTTGATCCAATGGTCACCACGTCGGCCAACGTATTATAAATAGCCTCAATTTGTATGGAAAAAGGGCTATCATCCGTGAGAAGAAAATATTCAATAGTGCCTTTATTCTCATGAAAGAAACAAACTTAAAGGAAAATTACATGTTTTATTCTCAAACCATTTTGTATACACGAGTAGCCAATACGTTAAGATTCAAACATAAAACTCCTTATTTCCATATCTATCCTTCCACATATTCCATGACAAAAGAAGGAAGTATTGTAAGAAATCTGTCTGACATTCGTTGATAGCGTGATTGTCATCATTACTCAAAAATCGTCGGTGCCTGAACGTCTTCGTCTCTTGTCGAAAAATGCCTCCCACATTCATTTCAGCCAGAATACCATTCTCGTTCCGGTAGAAGTGCGCCAGATTCGTACTTGACGTGGCAAGAGTGAGCTCGACATCTGTTGAGATCATTTTTTGGGGTCAACAGATTGGCCCCATCTGTGGAAATCCATACATTTAACCATGAACATGTGTAGAAAGCAAGCCAGGCTACATCTGAATGTATGAATTGAAATAAGTCATTATCTTTGAAAAAAGGAGCTGAAAGAAACTTAGAACCCTTGAATAAAGGGAAGATCTCATACTAAGGCATTATAGAAATGAGTTCAACTGATGAAAATGCCCTAAGAAGGACAAGAGAACATCCTTAAGAAGGGTAAAGACTCGCAGGCTGCCCCAACCGCTTGACCACAACCTCCAACACGTAGGCGAGAAGGATCCGAGGTGGGAGCAGGGTCACTTCTCGACTTGTAAGGGAGATGGCCACCATGGCTGCCAACATGAGGAACATTACTCAACAGAATGTAGCCATGTAGGAAATGCTAATGAACATGCAAGGGGTGAGGAATGTATCAAGCTCCTCCATATACAGTCCCATAAAACATCTTTACTGAGGCACAAGGGTATTATCAAGAAGATAAGGATGTCTAGAGTCAAATAGCTACATCAATATGTTGGGATGGAGGCTCCATAAGAAAGAGAAGTCGAAATAGATACATCGGTCAACTACACCTCGGAAAGGCCATATGAAGTTCCATTCAACTTCCCTCCAAATCATGAACCTGAAAATTGGTCTCATAGCCTTGGAAGTGTTTTTGACAGGATAAGCCCAGGGGCTCCTAGAAATAGGCAAGACCGTTTACCCCAGGCACCTAGGAACATGCAAGCTTATCCCCCACCTCCAATGCCTAGAGATAGGCAGCATGAACCTCATCAATACGAGGATCAGCCAATGTATCAGGAAGAGCCTTTGGTCCGACTCCCTAGAAATAGGCTGGAAAGGAGAAACCAGGCTAGGAATGAAGCAGGAACTTCTCAACCACCGTCCCAGGTCCACCAATGGAAGGGTGAAGATTTAGATGAGCCCCATAGGTCCTGTGACTTCGATGATGACGATGAATACTATCCATTCTCAAAAGCTATTAGGAGTGCCCCCATGCTGAATCACTTCAAACTCTCTAAAATCCCAAAGTACGATGGGAGAGGTGATCTCGCAAAATACATGAACAACTATAAAACTCACATGAATGTGAAAAGAGCTACCCAAGCAATGAAGTGCAAGGCTTTCCACCTAACATTAAGTGGAGGTGTTGAAGTCTGGTACACGAGGCTGCAAGAAGGGAGTATCCAAAGTTGGTCAACATGAAGAAGATGTTCCTAAAATACTTCGCGACCAACAACGAAGGTGAGAGACCTATCCAACAACTTCAAGACATGCGGCTACAATGGGGTGAGGTGCTGAAAAGCTTTTTATCCCGCTTCATAGATGAAATGACCTACTGCGTGCAAGTCACAGATAAAGAAGCATCGATAGCCTTGAGAAGATGAATAGACATGAACTCCCTCTTTTGCAGGACAAATATCGCACCACCTACGACGCCCTATTGGAAATGATAAGTACGAGAACCTTAATAAAGAATTGAAGGATCATGGAACTAGGGCGAGTCAGGGCCTCCCACCTTCTCAGATGCAAAGAGGAAAAGGCCCAACTTCTCACCTAATGGATCATTAGGCCCCATTGAACCATATATAAGAGCTTGCTGCAGCCACACTCAACGCAGTACGGACCTTGGCTTATGAGGAGGTAAATCCTGGTGTTGAAGTGTTGAACCTAGAAATAGGGACGAAGTACCCAATTACTGCTCCTATCATCAATCTCATGGATACCGCACAGAGAACTACTAGGACATCGCAAGAAATTCCCAAAAACAAAACTAGGCAAGGGGAAGGTGTTCCCTGAAGAATGCTCTATACAGGCCAAACTTGCAGCCTAGAAATAATGAACAACGTCGTGCCTAACAGGGATGACCCTACAAGAAGAAGGGAAAACGACACTTAGAGGCACAGGGAAGGCCTGAGGCAAAGGCGAATTTCCCCACTTAACAGCGAATAGGAGCCCGTTATGGAGATCGATACAATCATCGGAGGTCCTCATGTGGGTAGGGAGTCTAGAAATTCTTAAAAGAACTATGCCAGGAGGCAAGTGACCCAGCCATGACAAGCTATATAGTGAATCAATCTTCAACAGGAAGAACTACTTCTCCAATCACTTTCACATAGGAGGACACGATAGGGGTGCATTATCTACACTGTGACACCCTAGTGGTAAGGGCTGTTGTGGCCCACAATGGCCTGAAAATGATGTTGGTGGATAATGGAAGCTCGGTCGACATCATATTTGGTACCACTTTTGATAAGATGAAAATTGATCAAGAGCTAACCCCAATGAACTCTCCATTGTATGGGTTTACGAGAGATAATATCATCTCGAGAGGTAAAATCACCTTAACAATAGAGATGGGAGCAGAACCTCTAATTGCCCGTCATTTCATGGAGTTCCTTATAGTTGACAACCGATCTGCTTACCATAGGTTACTTGGAAGGCCTGCCCTAAAAGAATTATGGACAGTAACCTCAATTCGTCACGTGTTCATGAAATTCCCAACTGAAAATGGCACGCCACAGTACGAGGTGACCAATGAAGAGCTAGAGAATGCTACTCCAGCTCTTTGAGAAAAGCGAAACCAAGAACCACCAACGTTATCTTTGCTGACACCATCATGGACGATATCCTTGAACAAATGGATTGTCCCTGCATAAGGAGAAGATGTGGTTATGACCGAAGCTCTTGAAGAAGGAGGAATCTTCGACACCATACAAGCCCTCGATGAAGGAATAGTTATTGGAGAAGTAGTTTGCCTGGAGGAACTGGATCCTCGTATTATTGATTGCAAGCTTTAAACAGCCCCTATGGAAGAATTGGAAACCTTCTCAGCTGGCCCCATGGATCCATCAAAACAGCTACAGGTGAGTAGCAATTTGCTGCCCGAAATAAAGGTGGAGTTGAAGAACTTATTGTTCAAGAACTTCGATGTCTTCATCTGAAAGTATGGTGACATGGTAGGCATCGATCCTAAGGTTAGCTACCATCACTTAAACATTGATCCAAAGCCTATAGCCAACAGACAAAAAAGAAGAGCCCTCAACCTAGAAAGGTATGAAGCCCTTAAAGACAAGTTAAGAAATTAATCGACTATGGCTTCATAAGGGAATCTATATATCCAAAGTGGGTTTCCTACCCAGTATTGGTAAAGAAGCACAACAAAAAATGGAGGGTATGCATAGATTTTTCAAATCTAAATTAAGCATGTTCCAAGGATAGCTTCTTACTTCATAGACTAACTTGTGGATTTCATGGACGCCTACTCAGGATACAATTAGATTTCCATGTTCCCACCAGATGAGGAACACACTTCCTTCAACGCAGACAAAAGACTCTATTGTTACAAGGCCATGCCTTTTGGATTAAAAAATGCTGGGGCAATATACCAGAGGTTGGTTAACAAAATGTTTGAAGGCAAGTGACCACATCACCCACCTCAGTGAGACGTTCCAGATTTTATGAAAATACCGAATGAAACTCAATCCATTGAAATGTGCATTTGGGGATGTCATCAAGCAAATTCCTTGGGTATATTGTTAACCAAAGAGACATTGAAGCAAACCCTGAAAAAAGGTCAAGGCATTGATTGAAATGAGATCTCCCCAGAAGCCAAAAGAAGTACAGAGTTTTACATGGCAAGTTACGGCCTTGAACCACTTCATCTCTAAGGCAACAGATAAATACCCACCTTTTTTCAAGATTCTCAAAGGAGGAAACAAGTCTTAATGGACAGAGGAATACGAGGTGGCCCTGTAGGAGCTAAAGAAGCACTTAGGTCAGGCACATCTCCTTTCCAAACCAAAGGACAACGAGGTACTATACTTGTACTTAGTGATGATCACCAAAGTCCTAAGTTCTGTTCTGATAAGGGAAGAAAATAACCATCAGCTACCGGTGTACTATGTGAACAAAGTACTTTAACAGTAAAAACTCAATATCCTGACATGGAGAAGCTGGCCCTCTCCTTGGTAACTGCGAGGAAGTTAAGGCCCTACTTTTAGGTACACAACATCAACGTGCTAACCAATTACCCCCCTTAAACAAGCACTTCAGAAGCCAGATGCCTTGGGCAAGTTACTAAAATGGGCTGTGGAGCTTAGCGAATTCGAAATCACTTACAAGCTAATGTCGGCCATTAAAGGACATGCCCTAGCTAATTTTGTGGCTGAATTCACTCCTATCCTCGAAGTTGTTCAGAACCTCAGATTTGGAGGCTCTCGATCAATGGGTTGTCAGAAGACACAGGTTCAAGAGCAGGAATCATCCTAGTTAGTTTGGAGGGACACAAGCTTACTTGTGCTGTGTGGTTCGGCTTCAAGGCAACCGTGGCCTAGGACTGGTAAAAGAAATGCAAGTAAAGAGGTTCATAATCTGTAGTGACTCCTAGCTCGTCGTTACCCAAATGCACGAGAACTTCTCTGCCAAGGACAAGTCTATGGCAACCTATTTCGAATTGGTAATGAGCTTCATCCCATCATTTGAGAGGTTTGAACTAATGTAGATTCTATGATCCTACAATGCTCATGCTAATGTACTAGCAAAGTTGGCAAGTAGCAAAGACTCCGAGCTAGTTACCGTAGTTCCGATTAAGCACCTCAGTGAGATACCTCTTCTTGGATGAAGCCCATTATATCTTACCTAAAGGATCAGACCCTGTCCTTGGGGAAAGAAGAGGCTCAGAAACGCAGGAGAAGAGCCACCCACTATATCTTCCAGGATGACGTATTGTGTAAGCGAGGCTTCTCACTGCCTTTACTAAGATGCATCGGAGAAGAATAGGCAAACTATGTACTTGGAGAAATCTATGAAGGTGTCTGCGACAATCATGTCAGAGGCTGGTCTTTAGCACAAAAATTACTCAGACAAGGATACTATTGGCCCACCTTGAAAAGGATGCACAATTGTTTGTTAGAAAATGCAGTAAATGTCAGCGTTTTACCACTATCCAGATGTAACCCTCACAAGAATTGAACGTAGTTTATAGCCCCTGGTTGTTTGTGAAGTGGTGGATAGACCTAATTGGACCTTTTCCTAAAGGGAGAGGAAGTGCCAGCTTTGTAATTGTTGCAATTGATTATTTCACGAACTGGGTAGAAGCCGAACTGCTAGCAAAAATTATTGAAGAGAACACTTCCAAGTTCCTCTGGAAAAACATCATATGCTGGATATCAAGAAGCACTTCTCCTCCCCACATCATTCCCAGACTAATGGTCAGGTTGATGCTGTGAGCAAAACAATCAAGTACACTCGCTTGATGTTTCAAAAGGGGCATGGGTAGATAAACTACCTTAGGTACTTTGGGCAATCAGAACCATGAGTTGAATTACAATAGGGACATATGGGGCTGAGCCTATGAGCCCTGTCGAAGTGGGTCTTTTATCTCCTAGGCGAATACACTTCAATGAAATAATCAATGATGAGATGAGAAAGTATGGATTAGAGCTCCTCGAGGAGAGGAGGGATGATTCTCAGGTCAAAATGGCCATGCACCAAAAGAAAATGATCAGGTACTTTAACTTAAAAGTAAAGAAGATGTCATTCAAGCTGAATGAGTTAGTACTTCGAAGAGTATCCCCACCTTCAAAGGAATGGAGGTCAGAGACCTTTGGTCCTAACTGGGAGGGTCTACACCGCGTATGTGGAGAAGTTCGGCTTGGAACTTATAGAATCAAAGATATAGAAGGAAAGGTACAGCATCATCCTTGGAACGTAGAACATCTGCACAAGTACTATCAATGATGTAAGGCATCTTGTATAAATAGCTTTAAACTTAATGAAATGCAATCTTCGTTATCATTATAAGTGAAGAATCAACACCCTTTCCGAAAGGCTAAGAGCCTCGAAATTGTCTCATGCTAATAACCTCGACATTTATCACAATGAAGGCTAAGAGCCTCGAAGTCAAAGAGACTTTACAGTATTGGAAGAGGTAAACCTTTGATCCTGCATACTTCTTCTAAGAAAAATTCAGCTCAAAACAAACAAACAAGCTCTAAGAGAGCCAAAAGCTCTAAAAGAGCACGATACAATAAGATTATATTACCCGAAGCTCTAAGAGAGCCATAAGCTTTAAAAGAACATTTTATTATGGAACTATGTTGTTTAAAGCTTTTAAGGGAGCCTGAGGCTCTAAGAAAACGTCGACTAGAGAAGATATGTTTCAAAAAATAAAAGATGCACAACCTTGGAATACTTGGTCAAGATTTCATGTGCTGAACATTCGAATTACAATTTGAGGCAGACCTGAGAGGGTCCGAAACGACTAAAATAATGTAAGCATGTTCAAAATTAATCACCATGTCGACCCTATTCAAAGGCAGCTAAGGCCTGATATCTGACCTAATAGTCCAATTCAATAAGTTTTTTGATGTTCTACAAGCTATGAACAATTAAGATCCGACATATCCATACTTGTGAAATATTGCAAAGCTCAAATAAGCTTGTCAATGTGGTTTACTCTCTTAAGTTATCATACGTCTGATGTTGGTAGCTTATTTAAAGTCAGAAGTTGTAAAGGTGAAGCAAGGTCAGGTTGAAGTTAGCAGTTGCATCAGAACAACATAGCAGAAATAAAAGAATTGTAGAAGTCAAATAAGAAAAAACTGAACTTCATTCAATATGAACTAAGTTACATTCGCAAATAGGTTGAGGCATTAACACTTGAAACAAAAGAAGAACAAAAAAAACATTTGGGCCTATTAGGGTAGGGACTGAGGAGTCTCGAAAGGAACTATAGCACCGAGGGCCACTTCACCCTCAACGATCCCTTCAGCAGCCTCTCCATTGAGGTCGATGACTTAGGCCCCCTCAGTAGGTATTTGAGGCTCTTCCTCCTCATCCTCCTCAAGAAACTCGGCCCTTAGTTCGAAAGTACTATGCTGAGTGTGCACTTTGATCTATTCGATGATCTCAGTGTAGGCATAATTTCTCCAGTACTTGCCAAAACATTGATATGCTTCCATCAAGTGGAAGTTAGCCATAAATAGATCCTCTACCTCTTTGTTGGCACGCTCAGCATCGCGTCGAACAGCCTCGACCTCCTCCTTAGACTTGGCCACTTGGGAGGTCAGTTCTCCCACCTGTCCCGTCAAATAAGCCTTTTCTTTGTTAGCCTTTTCGAGGGCATCAGTAGCTAATTTCTAGTGGACATCGAAATTCTCCACCCACTTCGTTAACGAGGCCACCTGAATTTGAGACAAATGGACCTCCTTCTTCAAAGCCTCAATTTCTGCCAATACAAAAGCGAGCTTCACGGAATCCTCTGCTTCCTTCTTCTTTAAGGCATCCATCTCTACCTTGACTTTATTAGCTAACTCTTCAGCCTGGGAGGTTTTGCCCCACAAACTCCCAATTCTTCTTCTGGAGTGTCTTGAAAAGGGCCTCCACCTCAATAGCCATGCTTAATGACCTCGACGCTTGAGCCACCATAGTGGAGACGACGTCCACAGTGTCGCTTATTTCAACACAGTTCTGCCATTTTTCAGTCCAGAACGTATGGAATGTCATCGTGGCAGTTTAGATTTCATGAGGTAAAAGAGCGAGGACCTGAGGTTCAAGTTCCTTAGACTGCTTGGCCAGAGCTGATCTCCTCGGGGTGGTGGAATCACTCGACGTCTTATTTTTCTTGGCAAGCTCCTACCTCAAAGGCTCCATAACGACAGAGCGCTTTTGTCGCCCAGAAGCAACAGCAATGGAGGCTACCAACAGTTTCTCCCTAGTTGGAACCTCAGAACGAGGTGGGTGAACGTCAGATGAGCTACCTACCCCGGTGGTGGATACCCAGGATTTCTTCTTGGGCTCCTCAACAATGGATTTCTTCTCCCTATCTGCCAACGAAGGTCGACCCTCATCCTGAGGTGCAACTTCCTTGCTGAGCTTCTCAATTTTGTCCCTCATCTGCTTTCCTCCAGTAGATAAGGGCCTCATGCCTTTCCGACTAGCAGTCGAAGTGGCAGATAAAATAATTGCCATATCGGGGATGGGGGGTCTTCCTCTTTTCGAAGTTGTCTACTTTTAAGAAACATAAGAGGTCAAACGTTGACAAATAACAAAAATAGCACAAATTGTGAAAGAACTACAAGCTAAGTCATCCTGCTTCAAGCCATTAAGCCAAGATCCTCGTATAATCTCTGGGTACGACTAGACGGTTGAAGTCGCGTTCGGATGAGGGTCGGCGATATATCTCCGATAAGGTATTCCATTCGCTCTTATTAAATTTGAAACACTCAACCGACCCTACAAGAAAGAAATCTCGCATCAGAGATAAGTTCAGTAAAAGGCAGAAAATAAAGCATAGGAACAACACTCACTGAGCTCGGAGTAGGAGGTCAGAACTTTCACATAGGGGACAGTGTCACCCTCACACTCCTGCCACTTCTCTTGAACCTAGAACTAGGTCTCCTTTCACCCTTTGATGGAGGTTGGGAGACCCAGTATAAAAGGAGAGTGTCCTCCTTTCCCCCCCATAAAGAATACCACCCCTTGGAATCTCACTTGCCTAAGAACCTAGGCTGGTAGACTATTTGGAAGACGTGGAGGGACATGTCTTCACCCAGGGAAGTTTTCTTCTAGAGAATGAACGACCTTATTAACTGGACCCAGCCATTAGAAGCAAGCTGGGTAGGAACAAGCCGTATAGCCCAAGAGTGGCTCGAAAGCAGGCTCGCTCATCAGGAGTAGGGACAGAAATTCGATATTGTAAGGTATCCTATATTTTTTCTCTAAAGGTGGCTAATTAGGTCGGATCAACAATAGAATGGATCTTAGCTGTCCCCAACCCATACCATCATCATCCCTAACGACCTCCGTAGATATCAAGGCACCTCGACCAACCTCAATAGCCCTCCTAAGGTGCCATACTGGTTATCTGAACTCCTAGTTCACTAGCCACCTTATTAATGTCTACATCATCCCCATAAGAAGTAAAAGAAGCCATTGATTCACAAATAAAACCAAAGTTCAAGTAGCCAAAAAGATCACAAACCAATTACTTACAAAATTTTCAAAGAATCTTAAACTGAAGGATTCTTGGAAGCACAAGTTGAACGAGGAACGGGGAGAAGATAACACTTGAAAGAATTTTGAAACCAAAGATTGCAAAGTTCTTGGAAGAAAATGGGATGAAAGCTTGAGAAATTCTAAAAAAGCAATGAGGTAAAGATTCGTGCTAAAAGTAGAAAAGTTCCTTGTGAAGTTCAAGCCCTCTTATAGGTAGACAAGCTTGACCCTAACCGTTGGATCTCGATCCTGGTCATTCGGCCATTCATTCTGAGGTTTCTTCAAGGATCCGATCCAAACATGACTTGCACACCCCTTATGCATCTAAAACTCATCAAGAACGTGTGTAATAGACATCATTGCATATTTAATACGGCGGCTGGTACGTGTTTTGAAAGGTGTAACGGAACAATTACCATCTCTTGGAAATTGGATACAACATCAAATCATTGAAGCGCCATAATTTAGGACTCTTCGTGCCCCAAAATCATTAGGAAAGTGGTAAACTCTTCGTAAATGTCAATTTGAAGCTGCCATTCAGTAACAAACCCTATTACCCTCTGAAACGAATGAAGGCACTTCGGATGAGCGAAGGCATTTTGGATCAGCGCAGGTACTTCGGATACATATAGAAGAGCCTCTATGAATGCAGTTAATGTTAAGGAATGACAGAAAATACCATATTCTCTCCAAGTGAACCACTTTGGACGACACTAATGGGAGGCCCTGTGAAGGTCAAAACATATTTCCTCTCGAAAGATTACACAATACTTGAACTTTATGTACTACATAAATAATCATGCATAGACTTGGGAGACTATTGTTATCCCCCCCCAAATTCGAGGTCCCAATTCAGTAGCCACATGGATAGCCACGTAAGCAATGGACCTACGGAGGGCAAAAAGTTGGACAAAAGGTCAAAAGGAGATAGACTTGATGAAGTTGAGGTTACAAGGAACCAATTCATCCGAGGCCCTTTCGTGCAGGAACAGAGGTTCATCAAAAACCCAACAACACCGAAGCTCTTAGACCTGGAGCGATGTTCCTCCAAACTGTGCGAGGTCTGATGTACCAAAAACCCCTGAATCAGAACTGACCTAATCCACGCTGAAGTTGACTTTGTTCCCTATAATAGATTCAAAGATCTTGTAAAATTGATTGATGTGATATTTGTAATAAAGAATGTCAGTGTGTCAGCCTACAAATAGAACGGCGAACCTTTTTGTCAAACATTAATTGTATGGAGGAGACAGTGATGTGAGGCTTTAGTGTAGGAGATGCAGCTACGTAGTTTTGATCTAATGGTCACCATGTCGGTCAAAGTAGTATAAATAGCCTCAATTTGTATGGAAAAGGGGCTAGCATCCGTGTATTCTGAGAAGAAAATATTCAATAGTGCCTTTTATCTCGTGAAAGAAACAAACTTAAAGGGAAATTACATGTTCTATTCTCAAACCATTTTGTATACACGAGTAGCCAATACGTTAAGATTCCAACACAAAACTGCTTATTTCTATATCTATCTGTCCACATATTCCATGACAAAAGAAAGATGTATTGTAAGAAATCTGTCCAGCATTCGTTGATAGCGTGATTATCATCATTACTCAAAAACTACCTGTGCCTGAACGTCTTTGTCTCTTGCCGAAAAGTGCCTCCCGCGTTCATTTCAGCCAGAATACCATTCTCGCTCCGGTAGAAGGGCGTCGGATCCGTACTTGATGTGACAAGAGTGTGTCGGGCATCTGTTGAGCTTATTTTTAGGGTCAACATATTCTATGATTAAAGAGGAAGATGAGAAGGATGATAACTTATTTTTAAATAATCATGATTTAATTACTACTCAATTATATTTTAAATCAGTAATATGGTGTGGTTAATCCGCTAAATTAATTTAGGGTGTCAATGCCCATTTTTAAAGTATTCAACATTTGAAATTTTGAGAGAACAGAAGAAAATTGCATAATAACAATGGCTGTAAATCTTCTATCTATTTTATACAACTTAGACTTGACAATATATTTCCAGTTGCACTTTTTTTCCATTGCTTGTTCGTCCAACCAACTTAGAGTACGAACGTCATTTGAAGTTGAAGTTTACTCCAAATCATCACTAATAGAACTTCCACCCATTTTGGTGGAATCAAATTATCTGCCAAAAGACTATATTTGCAAAACGAGTGCACGTTGGAGTTGTTTGTTTCTGCATTGATTGACAACGTATCACATGGAGTGTAATGTTTCCACATTGATCTTTTACCTTGAGTTGATAATATAATGATCAAATGTATATTTCTCATAATATTTTACAATTTTAGACGACTTCTAGTAGTGAAATCTTACCATCCTAGTCAATTAGTAATCGCAACTAGTAGAATATGTAACCTTTTCTCACAGTTTTCACAATAAACTTTTCAAAGTGTGACAATTAAAACTCACAAGTATATTACGAAAGCCAATAAATTTATTGTGTAAAAATATGATACATGTTTTCCAAACAATTTTCCATTCGTATATGTAATAACTATGATCGACGAATGTACATAGACTACTCCCCCTTAGTCAGTACATATCACACATCATACTCCACCTAACTCAAACACCCTAACACATTATGTAAGTTTTTGTTGGTGAATGTATTTATAAAAAAGAAGATAATATGAGTGAATTGAAGATGACGAACTCATAGATTCGATTGAAACAGTAAATTCTCCTTATCATTATCATCAGCAATGGTACAAATATATAGAAGGAAGAAAAGGGGTAAAAAAGTAAAAGGATTGCCCAACAAACTACAACAGAAAGAATCTAACCATGTGCAAATCCTCACGAGTAGAGTGTGCTCATAGGTGTTCCTACTTATGAAATATTCCCAGTATCAGCTGATATACTTATTCTAATATACATCTTATCTGATAATCAAGCAATGTGGATAAACTATTTACATAATGTGTTTCAACAGCCCTCCTCAAGATGGAGAATAGATGTTTTCTATTCCCATCTTGGATATGTGAGCCCTCAAGGTGATAGAAGACAATGCTTTGGTGAACATGTCTGCAATGTGTGATTGGGTGCGAATATAAGATGTAGAAATGCATCCAGATTCGATTTGGTCTCTAATCAAGTGGCAGTCCAATTCTATATGCTTAGTCCTCTCATGGAATACTGGGTTGGAGGCAATGTGCAATGCAGCCTGATTGTCACAATGTAAGGTTACATGTTGTGAATGATGAACCTGAAGATCCTTTAGGATATATTTTAGCCATGTAATTTCACAGTAAGTGCTAGCCCTCAATCTATACTCTGCTTCAGCAGATGAACGAGACACTACGGTTTGTTTCTTGGACTTCCATGAGATCAAAGAATCACCAAGGAAAATACAATAACCAGTTACTGATCTTCGAGAATCAAGGCAGGCTGCCCAATCAGAGTCGCAAAAAGCTCGAAGAATCAATGAAGATGAAGACGAAAGTATAATACCTTGCCCTGGAGCAAGCTTTAGGTACTTGATTACCTTGTGAACTGCAGCAAAATGTGTGTAAGTAGGCGTTTCCATGTATTGGCCGAGGTTCTGATTGGTATAACATATATTAGGTCTAGTCAGTGATAAATACATCAATTTTTCAATCAATTTTCTGTATAGTGTGGCATCAGGCAGGGCCTTTCCTGTGTTCTTTCCCAGCTTTAGGTTCTGATCCATGGGTAACTTTACTGGCTTTACTCTAAGCATCCCTACATCAGCCAATAAATCCAAGGTATACTTACGTTGGGATATCACAATTCCCTTGTTGGACCTTGCAACTTCCAGTCCTAGAAAATACTTTAAGTCACCTAGTGCTCTGATTTTAAACTTGCTACTGAGGAACTTCTGAATTGTGTTTTTCTGCTCTAAATTGGATCCAGCCACTACAATGTCATCTACATAAACGAGTAATGCTGTAAAAGAGTGATTTGTGATGGTGAAAAGGCTGTAATCAGCCTTTGATTGAGAGAACCCAAACTTTATAAGTGCTGCTGAAAATGTGGAATACCACTGTCTTGAGGCTTGTTTCAGGCCATAGATGCTTCGCAACAGCTTGTAAACTTGGCTGGAGGTTCCTCTTGTGTATCCTGGAGGTTTTTGCATGTAAACCTCTTCGTGTAGAGTTCCATGTAACAAGGCATTACTTACATCAAATTGTTTCAAGTGCCAATTTTTTACCGCATCTATTCCCAGCAAACATCTGACTGTCACAAGCTTTGCAATAGGTGAAAAAGTGTCATTGTAATCTATACTTTCCCTTTGGTTGTATCCTTTGGCCACAAGTCTTGCCTTGTGCCTTTCTATGCTATCCATCCTAATTGTACTTTAGTTTATACACCCATCTGCACCCAATTGCTATTTTTCCTGGTGAGAGATCAGTGAAGGTCCAAGTTTTATTTAACTCAAGGGCCTCTATCTCGGAATTCATTGCTTTGCACCAATTAGGATCAATCACTGCTTGATGATATGTGTTAGGTTCAAAATGAGTAGTGTTACCAGATTAATTAGTTTGTGGATTAGTTTTGGAGTGGTCGATAGTCTTCACATGATTGATAGAATGGCTGGTCTGTGGATTATCCTTAGATCGAAGTAAAGCCATGAATTCCTGATATTCTTCCTTAGTTAAAGAGACAAGTCTCTCATTGTCTTCCTCCATCACACTTGATTGGTTTGCAAAACTCCCATCTCTCCTCTTCCCTTTGTATAATTTATGGTTTAGAGGATAACCATGTAACTTAAGCATTTCTCCATAGTATGTCCTATCATATTACAGTGTGTACAGATAGGAGGCTCTGTGTTTCCAACCTTAAAACACTTATCCAGGCTATGACTTGGGATTTTGCAATGTGAGCAATATAGTCTATCCTTTTTGCCAGTGAAATTCGATTTTCCATAGTTAGTGAATCTACTATCATAGCCTTTTCTGGTGGCCATTGTAATTGATTCATTGCTCACAATAGTAGTGGTGATTTGTTTCTGCCTTTCCTGTTGCTGTATATAGGAAAACACTTTGTTGAATGGTGGAAGAGGATCAAGCATCATTACTCGAGCCCTTGTGTTATCATAGGTCTCATTCAACCCTATTAGGAACTTATTCATACAATCACGCTGGTATCTGTCTACCAGCACCTTCAGTTGCCCACAACTGCACTCTGGAATGGGATCATAAACTGATAGCTCATACAAAATAGTTTTCAATTTTCCATAGTAAATACTTATAGGATTTCCTTCTTGTTCCAGATCTGCCAATGCTTCTTTAATTCATATATCCTAGGTCTATTTTGTTGGGTAAATCGATCCTTAAGCTCTGCCCATACCTTACTTGCCTCGTCCATGAAAGAAACACTGGATCTAAGAGAAGGAGATATGGCATTTTGGATCCATGACACAACCATGTCATTACATCTCTCCTAAGAATCAAAAGAGGTGCTGCCTGGTTCAGGTTTAGACAATGTTCCATTGATAAAACCAAGTTTATTTTTAGCTCTGATGGCTCGTCGGAATGCTCTTGACCAGGTAGAATAATTTTTAGTAGTTAATAATTTTGTCACCAGAACAGCTCCTGGGTTGTCTGAGTTCTCCAACTTATAATGGTCGGAAAGGTCAAGAGTCTGGGAAGCAGTAGAGTTTTCATTGGTAGCCGAATTCATCTCAGTAATAGTTGTCATGGCTCTGATACCATGTAAGTTTTTGTTGGTGAATATATTTATAAAAAGGAAGATAATATGAATGAATTAAAGATGACGAACTGATAGATTCAATTGAATTGGTAAATTCTCCTTATCATTCTCATCAGCAATGGTACAAATATATAGAAAGAAGAAAAGGGGTAAAAAAGGAAAAGGATTGCCTAACAAACTACAACAAAAAGAATCTAACCATGTGCAAATCCTCACGAGTAGAGTGTGATGATAGGTGTTCCTACTTATGAAATATTCCCTGTATCAGCTAATATGCTTATTCTAATATACATCTTATCTGATAAGCAACCAGTGTGGATAAGCTATTTACATAATGTGTTCCAACACATTAAGAGCCTGTTTGGTAACAATTAAAATTGAAAATATAGTCGTTATTGGGTCTCACCCGTCTAATAAAAGTCAACAATAACGGCTCGTTTTTCAATTTTAATCCGATTTTATTCTCCACCAAACATGCTCTAAGAATTGGGTAAAAAAATTAGAAACGTAAAAGCAAATAAAGCATAAAATCTGTGAATTCATCCAACCAACAAGGAAACTCAGTTTTACATTAACATTAACATCTATCCTACTTACCCTTTTTTGAAATAAAGGAACAGCCACTGAATGTAGAGGAGGAACACAAACCAATTGATAGTTAGAACCAAATAGTTAGGAACAAATAGTTTGGATCGGATAGGCAGAACCAATCAAGAGTCAGATTTCCAAGATTTTTTGGCAGTAGGCTTGGAAAAATTATCATCCCTTGATGTAATAGAAGGTCAGACCCTTGTCCTTTCGAAGTTGCAGGAGTAGAACTATCTGGTTCTTTAGGTATAAATTCAGGGAAGCCTGAAATGACAACTCTCATAGCTTGTTGAATACGATCATCTCCTAAATATTGAATCTTCTCCAATACAATATGCAATAATTCAAATTCATTAGAAAATCTTTGAGTGCAGAGAAAGATTTGAGCAACTTGGTTCTCAACCACAAGCAGTTGAGACTCAAGAAGGTCCAGATGTTCTAACTGATTGGTAATTAGTCTCTCCCTTACGTACACTTGCCATGTAAAAGCATTTCCTTCCTTCCTGAAAGTTACTAGCTCGACCCTAAAATCACCTAATACGTGAATAATGCAGAATTAACCTTACCAATTAGAAACAGGTCACTTTTTAATTGTTATAGATGCTTAGTCAATTTTATCCTATGTTGAATTGTCATAATAATAATTAAAGCAATAAATAATACAAAATTTGACGACGGAGAAAATCCTTAATTGGGTAAAAACTCCAGGACTAAGTCAGTAGTTTCCACTGTAGATAATAAGAATTTACAGTGTGATCCAACTTAAAAAATTCCATTAGACTTGCTAATCTAATCCTGCAATCTCTAAGACCCACTGGAACGTGATTTACTCATACTTCTCTCGATCTTCTGGAATTGTCTATCTCATGTGGATCACCAAGAAAACCTTATTCACTTTTGGTCCAATCTCTCTCAAACTTCAGCAATCTCTGAAGGCTATTGAGAAAGGACATTTCTGATGATATCTGGGAAGTGGGTGTTTTGGATTATATAAATTTGATGTTTTTCCCAAATTTGAGGTTGATTGATCTCAAGAATAAAAATGTTAATCTCAATATTTGGACACGTTCTTGGATCTTGGAATGATGTTATGAAGATGTAAAACAATGACCAACCACACACAAAATTGTAATGACCATTGGGTATTTATAATATGAGGCCTTTAGATAATAAAGGATAGATATTACTCCTGGAAAACACAAACTAGGGTTTTTCGAAAAACACCATTACTCGAGTGCCAGGCAAGCGAGAGATGTGTCGCTCAAGGGAGAGGCAGGCGACAAGTCGACGACAATGATTTTGCTTCGAATTGAGCATCAGCTAGTCCGCAGGTTAGCGTAAATCCGACAACTCTTTCACCTTATTCCATACTTGAACCCAAAAACTCATAATTCATCTATCCAACCCTCTAAAAGACTCCTTAACTTTTACAACTCTTTAATAAAAATCATATTCTTTTATAATAATCCTTTTGTTTAAAGAATGGTCAATACAGCATAAATCCTAACAATCTCTTCCCTTGACATTCTGTGACAAAACTATACAATACAAGTCAAGGATGTAAAAACAAATTAATCTACCAAAACTCAAACAGAATGTTTGTCTCTTACATTTCTTGAAATATATTTACTAAAATCAATAACTTAAATACCAAGTGTAAAAGCACGTGATACATAAAACATAATAATTAAAACCGACTCATAAATATGCTAGCTAGATTGAGAAGCAATACTAATTTTAATCAAAACACACAATTGAAATATTAATATCACAAAACATCTAAACTCAAAAAAGCTAAGTATTAAAAAAAAAATCCCAATACTATCATCTTTCCCTTACTACAAACTCTCCAAAATTAAAATTAAAATGCAAAATTAACTAAAATACAAAATAAAATACCATCATCTCTCACCCTCTTTGTCACAAATAACGAAGGGAACTATAACAACAATATATAATAACTCAAAAATACAGTTGATAGCATGTACAAGCATAATCAATGACCAGTAAACTTTCTGACATACTCAATTCAAGTCTACGTGAGGTAAATTGTATAAGTGACTCGTGTATGTTAAGTGCCACTAATTCTTTGTGATCAAGACTCCAAACCTTAAATTTGTGAGATGGGAGATGCTAAACATCACTGTTAAATAAGTTTATTTCCCTACTAATAAAAGTCAAACCAATAACACATATTAGAACCTATAAATAAAGCTCATTTTTCCTGTATATTATTCTTTTCTCCCCCTTATTTTGCAAATTTTATATTTTTCTTTTTAAACTCATCATTTTTCTCTTCACTTTTTTCACATATTATGTGTAAAATCTTCTCCATTAAGCGACTAAGATAACCCATGTAATGAGTTTTGGGCTGATAACTCCAAGTTAGTTGATCATAGGGCATGAGGTTATGAAAAACCACTTGAGTTTAATTGCTCGAGTCAAATAGGTTTCGAAAAATAGTATTAGATGAAATATTTTTTTTCTTTATTTTTTATTTAAGGGGGTATACTAGAATTTAGGCCTACTAAATTAAGTCAATCCTTGTTCAAGGTTACCTTACTAATAGATGATGGCCATCCCAATCTCACACGTACGGCTAAGATTCACTCACAAGATCATAGTGTGTGCAGTGCATATAGTACATGAAGAAATCTATACTAACTAATCCACACAACCTAAACAAAGTAATAGAAAATATGCTACAGCACAACAATTAAACTCCTACTTAGTCAAAACGCACATGTTCAAGTAAATCATATATCATGCTGTACTAAAGAAATTCTCTTGTTTTATTTTTCAAATTTTCAAAAAAAATTATATATATTTTTTAAAAAAAACTACCTAAAAAGAAAAAAGATTGAAATGAAATGCATGCAATAATGAATGAATCACAATTAATAAGCATAATCATTCATCAAAAACACCTAATGAGTTAAGTATATAAACACTCTTACATTTAAGAGTATTGTGATCAATTTTTAAATTTTTCAGATCGCTCTTTTTCACCCAACCTATCTAGTGGAAGACTTATTTCGAGTTAGCTGTATCATTAACTTGGTCAAATGACTTACTTGATTAGTGATAAAATCAATCCGACCATCAAAATCATGATTTCTAACTCTAGTAAGATTCTGATTTCTATTTCTATTCAGAGATTTATGATACATACGCCTTATATGTTCTAACTTACCACAANAGTTATGTGGTCGCTGATATCTATTTCTAGGTTGATAGGTCCTACGCAGTCTAGTAGACCTCTATCATATGATACCCTTGTTCTTGAGTTCAGGATTAGGAACATATATAGGGTAGTTGGTGGCACGAATAAAAATGGTTTTGGAAGTACTAGCCATAATATGATCGGTATGCTTATATCCTAGACCTCCTTTGTTTCTAGGAGGCTTTTTCAACCCCGAAAGACTATCTAGTTTTTGAGATTCACTGGAGAAAGTAAGATGTTGAGACTTGGAATATTCAAGTTCTCTCAAAAGGTTCTTAACATATATTTTTAATTTATTATTCTCAACGGTCAGCTCACTAACTCTCCTAGAGGACTTATCAAGTTCACATGTAAGATCTTTCATCTTGGACTTTAGGGATTGTTTCACAGTATCTAGTTTATTGAAGCACAAGTAGACTCCTGAAGGTCAGCCACAAGTTCCTCTCTAACTAGCTCTAGTTCATCGACCTTCTTAAGTAGGAATTTATTCACCTTCTTAATCTGAAGACTCTATTCAAATTTTTTTTGATAAACCTAACGAATCTCTTCCTCATCTTCAAAACTTTCCTCTGATTGATCACCACTCTCTACTTCATCAACCTTCTCATTACCCTTATTAGATTCACTTTTAATCCTAGCAGTGAAGGCCATAAACTTCTCACTCTCCTCATATGTAGACATCTCACTTTGATTATCCGAGATAGACTCGTCAGTGAGAGTTTCATTCATAGCTTTTGCTTGATTTCTCTTATCATTAGGGCACTCATTTCTATAGTAGCCAAAACCTTGACACTTATGATATCTCATACATTTAGATCTCTTTCTAGCCTCACTGAAGACACATCTATGTCTTTCTCTAGTTTTCTTCTTATTTATAAATATTTTTTGAAAATTCTTAACAAAGTAAGCTATTTCATCATCATTAAATGATTCCGAATCAGAAGAACCACACTCTTATTCCCTAACAGTGTTCAAGGCTATAGACTTGTTTTTCTTAAGTTGAGATATGGTGAGTTCATAAGTTTGGAGAGATTTAACCAATTCTTTAACCTTAATAGTATCTAGATCATTGCTCTCCTTGATAGCCATAACTTTAGGCCTAAATCTCTCGGGTAAGGATTTCAGGGTTTTTCTGACAATTCTAGACTCGGGAATTCTCACACCTAGGCTAAAATTAAAATTAACTATGTCATTCAACCTCATATAAAAGTCATTGAAGGTCTCATCATCCTTCATCATAATCTCTTCAAACCTAGTGATCAACATTTGTAACTTAGAATTCTTTACAGCTTGAGTTCCCTCATGTATGGTCTGTAAAATATCACAAATCTCTTTAGCAACCTCACAGATAAAGACACGCCTAAATTCTTTAGGTGATACAGCCATAAATAGAGCATGAAGCCCTTTACTATTCCAATTACATTCATCTAAATCTTTCTTAGACCAAGTTGAAATATTACTAGGGGTAACTACACCTGCAACTACGGCAGATGGGACGGTCCAACCATTTAATACGCCCATCCATCGATTTCAGAAAGGCTCTCATTCTAACTTTTCAATAGGTATAGTTACTGCCGTCAAAATATGGCGAGACAAACAATGAACTACTCATCTAGAAACTAGAGTTTGGAATCGAATTTGGGCTCTGATACCACTTGAAAGTTACTAGTTCGACCATAAAATTACCTAATAGGTGAATAATGCAGAATTAAACTTATCAATTAAAAGCAACATGCACTTTTTAATTGTTCTAGATGTTTAGTCAATTAAGTCAATTTTATCCTATTTTAAATTTTCACAATAATAATTAAAGCAATAAATAACACAAGATTTGATGATGGAGAAAATTCTTAACTAGGTAAAAACTCTAGGACCAAGTCAGTAGTTTTCACTATTGATAATAAGAACTTATAGTATAATCAGCCTAGAAAGCCAACTAGACTCAATGATCTAATTCATGCAATTTTCAAGACCCATTGGAACGTGTTTTACTCACACCTGCTCCTGATCTTCTGGAATTGTCTATCTCTTGTGGATCACCAAGAGCGTTTTGTTCTTGTATTCTTCCTACGCTTCTGGTTCAACCTCCCTCAAATTTTAGCAATCTCATAAGACTATTGAGATAGTACCTTTCCGATGATATCTAGGAAGTGAGTGTTTTGGATTATATGAATTTGATGTTTTTTCAAAAACTTATGGTTGATTGATCTCAAGAATAAAAATGTTAATCTCAATATTTGGATGTGTTCTTGGATATTTTAATGATGTTATGAAGATCTCAAACAATGACCAACCACACACAAAAACGTAATGACCATGGGGTATTTGTAATATGAGGTGTTTAGGTAATATAGGATATATAGAACTCTTGAAAAATGCAAACTAGGGGTTCTCGAAAAATACCGTTGCTCAAGCATTAGGTAGCTATAGGCAAGTGAGAGGTATGTCGCTCAAGTGAGAGGCGTGCGATAGACGGGCGACAATGATTCTACTTTTGACGCTCGAGCATCAACTAGGCCATAGGTTAGCGTAAATCAGGCAACTCTTTCTCTTTATTCCATACTCAGACCCAAAGACTCATGATTCATAAATACAACCCTCCAAAAGATTCCTTGACTTTTACAACTCTTGTATAACAATTCAATTCTTTTATAATAATCGTTTTGTCTAAAGAATTGCCAAAAAAATAAAAATCGTAACACATCCTAACACTCTTTGGTATGTTTGCCATGAATTATTTTCACAATTGTCTCATTGAATTTTTTAGAAAAGTGAACAGTATTTTTTTCAAGTTTGTGGAAGCCATCATCCAACCCAATTCTCACAAAATCTTCAATTGCAACTCTAGATAAGGTCTCAAACTTGAACAGTCTAAGGTTAGAACTGAGAGTGGCCAAAACTCTATAAACTCCACCAAAAGAAGTGGGAGGACTATTTAGATTCCCTTGTGATAAGTGTATTTTGTACACTTATTTATACCATTAAATTAGAATATTTGTTAGTGATTTGGATGAATT
>CAIGRS010141120.1:0-19009 GCA_903798395.1 Fraxinus floribunda
TGTGTTTTTCCACACTTATCATCAAACAGGAGCTAGTAAGAAAAATAAGTTAAAATCTTGTTCATTATATTGTTAAGTCCGTCCAAACATATGCTTATAGTCATATCTTTTAGCTTCTATGAACTGACAAGTTCTCTGGTTTGTGTGTCTTGGCTGGCATATTTCATAATGAAACAGTTGAAAATTTTGAAATTACCTGTGTAATCATGATACACACTTTTTTTCCAGACAGATATTGAAAAACTACAAAGTTGTACTCATGATGATTCATGTGACTGCAAAACCCTTTCTTCCCTTCAAGGACTTCCATGGTCAAATAGGTTCTGTCGTGCTTTCAAGCAACTCAGTATTGCACGGACTCCTAAGGTATGAACATTTCCATGGTCTTGTCTCTATTGAAAGCTTGGCACATAGTTATTGAAATTTAATTTATGTGGTATAAAGACAGGGATCATGATATTATCAATTAGGTTCATGGGGGAGCATGTCATAGTCGGGAAACACTAGACTTGTAAATTTGAACTTGGCATCCGATGCTCAAAACAAAATAATGTGATACAGATGATGATAATTTGAATCTCGAAGTTTTCAAAACAAAATACATTATAGGTATGTGAATAAATAATAATAATAAATAAATAAATACTATATGCATACATATAGAAAATGTTAAAATAAATATTTGAATCCATAAGAAATTTTATAAGTAAAAATAAAAGGACTACAATGTCAATATGGGTATTATGCTTTCAATAATGTTTAGTGATAATTTATTTAGCAGCAAGTTGCATATATAGAAGCATCTAGGACGTATACTATAGTTTTAGGTTCATTTGGATGCATAAAAAATAATTTATAATCATCTGGGGTATCCAGAATGTTTGAGTGAAGAGTTATTGGAAAAACTTGCAACAAAAAATGTTTCTTTGAAATATCAGTGCTTTCTAGACAGTACATACAATTTTATTGTTTTCACTTTATAAATTTATTTATGTAAATATGTGATTGAAGCACTGATAAAATTGTATGTAAAAATTATCCCTGCCAAACAAAAACAAATAAGCAATAACAATAAGTAATCACATAAATACAAAAAGGGAAAGGAAATGAAGGAATTGATGGAAAACTCTGATATAATATTGTGAAATAATTTAAAGTGAAGAGATTTCTTGTTCATCTTAAAAGAAAAACAGCAAGTTGGAATATGTTCTATTTTATTATTCACTCACTTGTTTGTCGGCCTTTTACCCGTTTTCATCCTATAATTTTTTTCTTGCAGATTTTATGCATTCATCTGCAACGTGCTTCAGCTAATGTATCTGGGCAATCAGTCAAACTTATGGTACCTTGCTTTAGATTGCTAATTATGGTTGATTCCTTCCTGTAGCAAGCTATATGTGGCATATGGCTATTTCATTGCACATATAGCTATTTCATTGCCATTCAGCACTTGACAATATCATGCAACTATTCATTCCTTTTTGTGCATTTATCATGCTTGCATTGAATCATTCATGAATTTGCTCATAAGATTTTTTTTGTAAAATTTTTGCTGCATTGATAATTTGATTGTTACTTATTTTTTTGTCACTCAAATTATAATATTGGCTAATACCGATGTCATCTTTCCAGGGCCATCTCTCTTTTCCATTGTCCCTGGACCTGTCTCTATTCATGAAAAGTGAAGTTGGAATAAAGAACTGGGAAGAAAATTTGCAATTTAAGCTATCAAAGAACCAGCGTTAGAATTCCTTTCCTTCAGTCACCAGAAAAAAACAACTTCATACAGGTTTCTAAGTTGCAATGTTTGTACAGGGGGAAACATTTCATTGAAAACGGAGGTTGCGAAGGAATCAGAAAGAAATACAGTTGCACTGCCCAATGGTAATTGCTTAAAAGCCTCTATAGCAGGACCAAATTTGCTCAAGAATAGCGGATGTGCTGATACCATATTAGGTAGCGTGCCTACGCTTTCTAATGACAAGGTTAGTTGATTGCATGTTTTGCAAGTATTTTCCACAGTTGTGATTTCAGTATATTATTTGGACAGATAATCAATACAATATGCTACAAAGTTTCTCTTATTTAGGGTGAAGAAATTGCAACAAAATGTTAAGAGCTAGAGTTCTAAATGTTTTCTTGCACTCATTCAAAATGTATTACACGCTTATTAGCATGTGCATGTGACGAAGTTTTTCTGGTGCTTATGGAGTTAGTTTATTAAATTGTTGTAGTGACAGGGTTTATTGCTTATACTTTTAGAACTTTCTTGAGCTCTTTGATTATCATGGTGAATGCAACAAGGCACAAAAAAGTGATAAAGAGAGAATGACATCGAGATGACCAGTTTTGGAACCCACCCATTGCCATTTAGATTTGAAAACAATTATTGGAGCAGGTTCATTTGTTATCCATGGAAAATAAAATCTTCACAAAAGCATGGCTGAGTACCTGGAACATTTTGAACATTTTGAGACTGAATGTAGTGTCTAAACTGTCGCATACGTGTAATGAGGTCTCTTTATTTCAAAATTCTCACTCAATTGAATGTCTTAGTGCAAGTTTGGTTGGTGACTAAATTATAAATTAAGTGATAAAATATGTGGATCCTAAGGAATTTGTGGATAATAAGTGGATAATAGTTGTAGATCCTACGAAATGTTTGGATACAAAGTACATTTGACCATAAGTAATTATAAAATAATCACCAACCAAAAATGCAAAAATGCACTTGCTTTTTTCTTGATTATAATTCTTTTGCCTCTTTCTTTATCTCTTCAAGTTTTTATCTTTTGATTTCAGTTTCAAAAAACTTTCAGATTTCATTTCTTACCCTGTATTTTTCCTATTTCTTCTTGCCCCACTTTATTATGTGTTGAATCATCTTATCTAAAAGCTTAAAAAGTTAGAGAAAAGACACATTCATCTAGATTTAATCTTCAATAAGGCTTCTCACATGGTGTTCGGATTTCATTTTTAGCAAAGGCCTGAGATGTGTATAACACTTGATGTTGCAAACAATATATCTGAGTAGAGACCACAATAGTTGCTATTCCCGAGTGCATATAGATCTATAAAGATTGTTAATGTGTCTTTCAAATGAGTTTATTCTCATATAATTTGGTTCTTGTTCTTTGTGCAGGAGGTTAGTACAACGCCTTCAAAACCTCGAATATATCGTCTAGTCTCTGTTGTGGAGCACATTGGAAATGTTGGAAGTGGACATTACATGGTTTACAGAAAAGTTACGGCAAAGTTAGGTGCTGAAGATCCCATTGCACTACTGGAATCTGCTATTGATCAATGGTTTTGTATCTCGGATTCTGAAGTGCAAAGTGTATCAGAGAAAGATGTTCTGAATGCAAACGCAAGTATGCTGTTTTATGAGAAAATAGTTGAGCACTGAGACCTCACCATCTGGATCTTTGTGTATCAACTATT
Source organism: Fraxinus floribunda (assembly GCA_903798395.1). NCBI lineage: Eukaryota > Viridiplantae > Streptophyta > Magnoliopsida > Lamiales > Oleaceae > Fraxinus > Fraxinus floribunda. Next base: position 3,442 of record CAIGRS010141120.1, read on the forward strand.
CTGGAGAAACTAAGAGCTGCAATTGGTTGTTTTGGGGTCACCATGTTTTATTTCGCGCGCAGAACTATTGATCTTGAAGTTTTGAGATAACCTTCTCATGACCAAAAAGGCCAGAAGAAAAATCTTGCAAAAGATTGACGCATATATTTATGAATATAGAACTGATGTCTGAATAATTGCGTTTGCACGCATTTGCAAAACTTAGAGAGATACAAAAGGATATTTAGTGCAGAATGTAACAATTGATTGAATTGTATTGATATAGAAACGGAAAATATATGCCCATCAATTTGTTTTTCCCTTCTTTTTGGGATGTATAAACTGATAATTGTTTCTTAATAGCACGATTATTGGATGGTAAATTGTTTGTTTTGTTCCACTTAAAATCTCAATATTTTTCAGGAAAGTTGTTTGTAAAATCTTTTGTAATGTAAATAGAGCAATCTCTTGATTGTTGACAATTTTTCAATTGCACATTTCACCGACTGTTATCATCAAAAGTTCTGCCAAACAACCCCTAAGTTAGCACATCCTCAAAAGCACCAGGTTTCTCAAAATATACTCGCTAAGAAGTCTCCAATGGCTTGTAGCTCTCTCTCTCTTGCCCTTTCTATTACTTAATTTTCACAGTGAAAGTATCAGAAAAGCCAAATACTTCTACACATTTGCTTCTTGGTAAAACAATTTGGAGAAGAAGAACAAGAACAATCCACTTTTTTTTCTCTCAACCTTGAGAAACAACATGAAATAACACACAACTGAGATATATATATATATACGAGGCTTAAGTATATTCATTAGCAATTTTTTAGACCATTTGAACTATTTCAATTATACAATTAGAGATTTTGTTTTTCAACAGTAAAGTAAACTAATTAACTACGAAAAATATCAAATGAAATTTTAATTTTCCTTTTTTTTTTGATCGATCAGTAATTGAGTATTTATCCCTTCACGCAGTTGAATTAAACATTTCCGAAACGGCATTCTTCTACCATTTTTGAAGTATAAATTGTGAAAATAGGAAGATATATCTCTTAATCATTCAAAATTTAACAATAAAAAGTTTACTACGTACATTGCCTTATCATTGAATATAGCCTTGAAAATTGGCAGTCATTCCTTCAATAGAAAATGCTTCAGAGCTCGTATGCTTAAAATTTGTAGAAAAATCTTGCATTTGTCCTTCTCTAGTGAGCCATTACTAGTTCTCTTTAATACTTTCATTGATAAATAAATAAATAAAAAAAAAATCGACCGTTTAGTCCATGGTCCATTGGATGGTCGCTGCAAGCCTAAAAATTGGAACACATTTATTTCTCTCACTCCCGTCTGTCGCTCCAAGCTTTTTCCAAGTTAAATAAAGACAGGCTACCTAAAAACTAAACAAGATACTGCACATTTTCTATATCTAAATTTCTCATGTTGTCCATAACAGTTCCACTTTCGTCCCCGTTCACTTCGAGTTCCTTCCTTCATAGCCAAATCTGATTATTCTTTTTGGCGCTTCAAGCGATGTCTTTTGGTAGCAAGGAGTGGAGTTACAATCCCAATAATTTTGTAGATTAATTTAAAATGTAAAAATTTCCCCAAGTTGCAGTGATTAAAAAAAAAAAAAACAAACCTTAAGAACTTCAAGATTGGCAAATCCACAAAATATAGTAGCTATTTCTGAAGTACAAGTATATATGAACAAAATGAGGCTAAATATTGCATGACCAAACATTTTTATTAGAAATATATATGTTTTCAGTAATATATTCACAGTCAGGTTGTGCACAAGAGATACAACATATCCCAAAAACCCTAACTGGGGGATTCCCTATTCCTAATTTAAGCACTCTCAGTGGATATACATCTTTTATTATATATCCAATATATTATGCACTTCTATATATATTATATATAAGCAGCATACATGTGTGTAGTTTCAGGAAACTAATTTGTTTAACAAAATTCACCATCCTAGTTATGAATTGGAGTTTTCTTCCTCGCAGGAGTGTAATCCATTGCTGCTAAATCTTCAACATCTAGGAGTTCTTGTTTTGTTCCAAGAATTTCCTTATCATTTTCGGTATTAGTTGGTCGAGGACTCTCCATTTTTAAACGCCTTGCTGCAGAAATTAAGACAAACAGAGAGGAAAGGAAATCCCATTTCAACATTTTAGTTTTTGAAACCTAGAAACAAATGGGGAAACAAATTTAAACAAGAGAAGAAACATAAATCGATCATACCTTGAGAACAGGTCGAGACGAAGCAAAACAGTAAAAGAACTAGCACAACAATATGCTTGGTGGGCAAAGCAGCCATCTTAACTACAAATCTGTGGTTTTAGAATATTATTAAAATCTTTCTGCGTTCTGGGCTCTTCAACTGCAAGAAATATCCTATTTATAGGCAAAAATTTAAAGGTCAGATTCATAGCAGATGTGCAATCTCTATACGGCAAAATTCTGTAAGTAAACTTGTCAGCAAGGGTCCCGCCAGGGGACATGGAGTCCCCGTCAGTGTCTTCAGCATCTTTTTGCAGAAATGATTATTTGGGTTGCAAAGTAAATCATGATTTGCTTGCTCCAATATAAGACAACATGAGCATATGAGTGACTGGGGATTAGTTAGGGTTAAGGGCTAAGTACTGTTGCATGCATACTATCATGAAGAAACAGATCATATGCTTGGTTTCTTGTGTAATTTGTAGAGAATTATATTCATGGTACAGAAATTTTGAAACCCTAAGTCTGGTCTCGCTTTTTTCAGTGTATCTGATCAACATAACTCCATTAATGGTTATTTAGGCTCTTATTTTCAGAAATAAGGGAGTGCATGTGATGGGAATTGGATTTTATTTTTCTGAGAGGTTTTTCTTTATGTTTCTTTTTTATATATCGATTTTTCTTCATGTTGCCAGGACGATATTTAGAATAAATAATTGATATACCTTGAAATTCATGGCTATTTGATGTAGATTTTTTCAAAAAGGACAATTTTGAAGAATATATAGTTAAAGACTTATGAAAAAAATTATAAATATACATTTAAAATTATTTTATTTTAAGAAAGCAGGATTAAAAATGAATTTTAAAGAATTTATATGAAATAGGGGTTCAGTTACCAGCTAAACAAACCCCAAATAACCAAAATAGAGGACAATTTTTTATTTTTTTTTATTTAGATTTTATTTTCAGCATGCACTAAAAAAATATTCAAATTTTATCTTTCATGATATGCAGCATTGATGTCAAATTAATAAATACGATGTCTAATTAATAAATGATCGAGTCTGAAATTGATCTCGAACAAGTTCTATCTACAATTTAATAAAAGGTGTTTATGTGTCTTTCATTTTCTTAATATAAAAACAAAATTATACTAACTCTTGTTTGTTACACATTAAAATTTCATTCTCATTTTTTTATTCATTTTTAACTATACATTCTTCAATAAAATAATATTTTCCATTACATCATCAATAATTTTTCCTTGTTTTTCAACCACGTATTTTCCATCAATTTATTATTTCAAAATACATTCTTCCAAATAAGGATTACGTCAAAAGTGGAAAATTAAGGACCCATCAAGTAAATTTCAGCATGATAAAAAGAAGTGAAGTTCCCAATTAGAAATTCTCATGATTTCTTAATTTTCTTAAATGTACATTATATTTTATTCGGATTCATGGTTGAACTCAGCTTACCCTGATTTATTATATATACCGATTTAGCCTCCGTTTGAATAAATTTTGTGAAAAGTAATTTTTTTGAAAAAAAAAGTGTGTTGTTAAAATATATAAAAAAAATATGAGTTCGCGTGCAAAATTATTTTATTGAGAGAACCCAATTATAGATGAGTTTTCAGAAAAAAGAGAGCAAAACGCGAACTTAGAGCTTGTTTGAGAGAGATTTTAATCAAAATTCTAGCAAAAATTTCATTCTCATTTTTCTATTCATTTTTAACTATACATTTTTCAATAAAATAATATTTTTCATTACATCATCAATAACTTTTCCTTGTTTTTCAACCACGTATTTTCCATCAATTTATTATTTCAAAATACATTCTTCCAAATAAGGATTACGTCAAAAGTGGAAAATTAAGGACCCATCAAGTAAATTTGAGCATGATAAAAAGAAGTGAAGTTCCCAATTAGAAATTCTCATGATTTCTTAATTTTCTTAAATGTACATTATATTTTATTCGGATTCATGGTTGAACTCAGCTTACCCTGATTTATTATATATATACCGATTTAGCCTCCGTTTGAATAAATTTTGTGAAAAGTAATTTTTTTGAAAAAAAAAGTGTGTTGTTAAAATATATAAAAAAAAATTATGAGTTCGCGTGCAAAATTATTTTATTGAGAGAACCCAATTATAGATGACTTTTCAGAAAAAAAGAGAGCAAAACGCGAACTTAGAGCTTGTTTGAGAGAGATTTTAATCAAAATTTTAGTCGTTATAGTCAACTTGTGGACCCCACATGTGAGAGAGAAAGTAAAAAATGTTGGTTGATTTGATAGTTAAAAAATCCCTCCCAAACAAGCTTTTATTTGCACGACAACTTTAATTGTAACTTTTGGTCGAAATCATTTTGGTGGACCATTATGTATAGACATACTCCATGAATTACATAACTTGGGCAGCTTGTTTTGTAAAGTGAACATAGAACACTAGATAATATTAAAAAAAGAGAAGATATCTTGAAAATCCGGTGTTAGGTTTGGTTAATAATAAGATTTTTAGTAAATTTTGATAAAAAATGATAAAAGTTTTAGGCCCTATAAAATACGATTAAAAATAAGTCTCGAGAGGCGTAGTTTATGGTTTTCAAACGAGATTAAATTCAGATATAAGGGTGTTTGGTGTGGATTAAAATTAGATTTTTAGTGGATTGCGATAGAAGTTTTTGAAATGTGGGATCCATGAAAGATGTGATTGATATTGATTGTTTGACTTTGATTTGGATTAACATCAGATTTTAATCTGGTCCAAATAGGCCCTAGTTAACCATGATAATTAATAGTTCTACTAATTTTAGGTTAATACTTACATACATCATGATTTTATGAAATAATCTTAATTAAAAGCCTTTAACGAGACATACTTAATAATTAAACCTAAAAACGCATTGATAGGGCGGACCCGCTTTCTAATCCAGATAAGGTGATTTGATAGCGGCAACTACAAAATACTTCACATGGCATGCAACCCTTTTCATGTCTTTGGTGGGCACTTATTGTCTCCATAGAGAACACACTCACACCAAACATATTGTTAATTTCCTCTCTACAGTTGACCCTCAGATAGTGATCATATATTAATTCATATCCACATATACATAAATTAATTAAACAAGTAATCAAATCTCTACCCCTCTCTATATACAAAGTAAAATGAAGAGGTTTAAGAGAGTTGTACAATGTTTAGGAAATTTTTCACAAAAAAATTGGGAGAGAATATGAAAGAAAAGTTCATATTTTTCTATTTGATTCTTGAACTAGTTATTGTTTTGTGATGCTTGGAGGAGATTGATCTTGGCTGTTCTGGGTGTGAAAGATCCTTGTTTTAGATCATTAGGTCTGTGTGTTATCAATGTATTATGGTAGCAAAATCTACAAATGGGGGATGGTTCCCTTTATATAGGGGAGTACAACTCAGGTGTTTCATGCTACAGTGTCTGATCATTGATTTGCGTACCACTGTCAAATTAATCATCGGTAATTGACGGGTAGGGGGGGTGGGGGCAATGATTTCCTAAAACATAGGCCGACAGTCTAGATCGCCCCATAAACTTCCCCATTGGTGGATTCGGGCGGCTAAGAGACAAATCAAGTGACCTCCAATAATCCACACTTAGCCGAGATCGATCATCTCCTTCAATTGGTTAATTAACTACTTACAATGTAAACCCATGAGTACACAAGTTCCAAATTGACCGGCTCTTCGAGGTGGCACATGAGGGGGCCGACATCAGAGATGAAATTAGCACAAGGTGGGCTTCCAGTACTTCTACGTACGTCGGAGTAAACAAAATATATTGCGTTGTTTGTACAATTTTTTACATGGTAAAATCTTTTTTACTTACTAGCATTGGCTTTTCACGTTCTTGCTCGAATTATATTCTTTACTTCTATATTTGTTCTTCTCGATATTTTCCCATAGAAGAATCTTAGTGGTGAATCAAAAAATTGATGTAAGCTCCTATCACTATGTTCAAGAATTATTTGAAATTTGTGAATCTCACACATCCAACAATCCTTCAAATCCATTCCCACTTTATGTCCACTCGCTAGATGGAATAAAAATATGGGTTTTTCCCTTCTTTCTTTTCACATAGACATCACCACTTGCTTCCAGGAAGAAAAGTGGATTGTTTTTTTCCTCGCAATAACTTCCAACCCATTTAAAAATTGGAAATTATACTGAGCAAATCATTAACTAGCCCAAATTTGAATTTAATTTCCAATTTTAAACATTAAGCATGTGGGTCATGATAAATCGTGACAAATAGAAATCTACATAATTAAATTGGCCACAAACTATTACTATTAGCCTATCACTGCTTGAAAATAAGACGATAATGACCAAAAATTATTGAGAAACTCAATAGTAACTTATTGATTAAATTATTTAAAGCGGTTTTTAAACCGGCATATTGGCTCGTTAAATAAGGAGTTAAAGTGATGGGATATAAGAAATATGGGAAGACGAATTCCACCTAACAACATCGCTGCAAGAACAAAATTTGCCCTACATTCTAGGATAAATTTACTTATTGTAATGTAAGTAGTACTTTCAAATTTCATGCTTAAGATTTCCAAGTAATATCAGGAGGTAAGTTTTTTATGTTCCCTTTTGTCTATACCTATTTTCTTTCTATAAATAAGATTGAGTAATATTTCGACCCCTCGTTGGGTCTAGTTCGAGGCAAAAAAACCACGCCTAAACTTCATTAGCGCTGCTTCAAAAAACTACGTCGTTAAGAAGTATAGAAATATTATTTTACTTATTGCGAAGGTGGGGGAGAAGTCGAGTTGGACTTTAGCATATCAATTAATTTTGATGTCTCCAATATTAGACAACTTCACTCGTATATTTGTCTGTATCAATCAAAATTGTACAAGATCCTCAAACCTAGTTTGGTGTTACTCATTGTCTTGCTGGATCTTCCACAAACGAGCATCTATTTCTGCATTTATGCATCAACTACTTAGTTGATGGAATTTGCATAATTACAGAAGTGTCCATGAACTCCCGAGAAGCGTCGAGATGGACCTTTTCCTGCATGCTGAGTGCTCAAATTTCGACTTAACATGACCTTGAATATTTGACGGAACAAACCCAATCGATACTCAAAGTTCGACTTGATCAATTTTTGACATCATTAATGAAACTGAGTGCTATGGTGAAGGTGAAGAAACGGGTAATTATATTTACGTAAAGAAAATATAAACAAAATTGATATAATCAAAATAAATAATTGATATAGAAAATAATTAAATTAAGGGATGTGAACATAGTTATTTTTGTTCATATTTTTGTGCAATTTTCTAGCTTTGTCGTTTTGTTCTCACACATTTCCTTCCATGTTCCCGTTCCGGTGCTTTGGAGAGAATTTGCATGGCAAATTTGCATCTTTTGTCCTCAATATTTGCGAATATAATAAATTTATCGTATTCATTGGAGAGACACTATATCCGAAGTGGATCGCCAACCCTCTCGTAGTGAAGAAGAGAAAAAGTAATTTGAGGCGTGCATAGATTTCACTTATCTCAATAAAGCTTGCCTAGAGGATATTTTTTTCCTCCCACTAATAGATCAAATGGTGGATGTCATAGTAGGGTATGAACTACTCAACTTTATGGAAGCCTAATACGTTAATACCAAATCCAAATGCACGGGCATGACCAAGAACACATCTTGTTCATCACTGATCAACGGCTCTACTATTACAAGATGATGCTCTTTGGGCCAAAAAATGCTGGAGCAATTTATCAACGCTTGGTGAATACCATGTTCACAAACTATGTCAATATTGTAGGATGGCAAGACTACAGAGCTCACTAATCATATTCTGCTAAACTAGAGGTGGCCCATACTCGGACGAGCTCGCGGCTCATCCGCTCGGCTCGTGGGAAATTGGGTGAGCTTGCCCAAGGCGAGCTGAGAGACGAGCCGAGCCGAGCGGCGCGACTTGTCCGGTTTTTGAATTTTTTTTATATATATATAATTATATCCACTATTTTAGCCTTAAAATTTTTTTTTTTTAATAAAATAGGAGAGCCACAAGCCGATCTACCGAGCCCCCTGCTCGGCTCGTGCTCGGGCTCGTTGGCTCGCCCGCCCGATTCGATTGACACCACTATGCTAAACCCTTGATACCAAAGCCTAAACCTAGCCAACATTATGAGCTACTTTATATATTGGATGGAAAGCTTTACCTTTCAAGGAATATGAATTGATGTAATTACTACCTTAATAAGAAAATGGGTTCGAATCACACTCAGTGTCAATCTAGCCTACCAATCGGCGTTGATAAGACAGCCTAAGCTCGGGATCTAGTATGGAGTTCAGTTAATGAATATCAAGTCTAACTGCCCTTAGTGCCCTAACAAGCCAATGAAAAAGTACTTGAGTGGCTCAAGTTCCCACATCATGTCATCTAACTGCCCTTAGTGCCCTAACAAGCCAATGAAAAAGTACTTGAGTGGCTCAAGTTCCCACATCATGTCGCAAGTGATTTAAGTGTTTGGAGGCAGTCGTCAATTTATAAACTTATATAAACTATAAGGGAACCATGTCCACCCAGAAACGCCTCCATCCCTCACTGCTTTCTCCAAGAAATATATTTGAACTTAGAACATATCCTACCTCGTCAATTTATGCATCGGAGAGTCTTCGCCCTCTGCCCCTATTATTTCGGTAGTCGACCAGATCCAAAACCAGCTCCAAAATCTATGAAGTTGAGCGAAAGGTGCCACATCACATGTAACACAGAAAGCAATTAATTTCAAAAGTGCTAGTAATAGTTTTCTTTCGAAAAAATCAAATAAACAGTGTGTGGATAGCTTGGTTATGGTCAATTTCCAGTCCCCTGCAGACTATGTACCTGTTTAATTTGGGAAAAAATCGGACTTTTAATAGAATTTAATAAAAGTTATAGAATGTCAAGAAGTTAAAAAGTTAGAAGTTTCATGAATTAATGTATGATTAAAATTAATTATTTACTTTCACTTAAATTTTAATCTATTTTTTTTTAGCTGAACCAAACACAGTATATATGTTTGAATCATATGGATTATATATATTTGGAAAATGAGGAGCCACTGCCAGCAACCATCACCTTAGGATCCCGACAGCCATCGAAACAACATCTTCTCTCAGACAGGAGGCCCCATGCACTGAAAATCAATGAATATTCAGCAGACAAATAGATTCACAAACGTCTTTGCGAAAGTTTCATATGATATTTCCTTGCCTAAGTGTAGCAGAACATGAAAATTTGACATGGATGGTCCATCACGTGCATGGCAATGAAATTTGCATAGAATGGTTCGTACTCAGGTGGCGGTGTCTCGCGTGGAATACGGAATAGTCTAGATGGGACTTAGCACATATTTGATCCGGATTAAAATCTGATTTTAATTCAAGTCAAAGTCAAACAATTAATATTAACCACATCTTTCATCGGTTCTACAACTTTTCAACTACACATTTCAAAAACTTTTATCACAATCTACTAAAAATCTAATTTTAATCACCACCAAATACCTCCTTAATTTTTGTGACGGAGTTGGTCACATCACGTAAATTGTTGCATTTTCACGCCAAATTGGAATTTGCCATCCTACGCATTTTAAGCTGTTAACTTTTACAATCTTTATATTTGTACATTCGGGGTTGACACCCCCGAGACTCGAGTTTTTTCCATTTTTTTTTTTAAAATTTCATGTTCCCCCTATATGAGGGAGTGTCAACCTCAAATGTACAAATAGTATTATTGTGACTTTTATATATCTCATTAAATATCGGGAAATATTTTTAACCTTTTCGAGGAGTTGAGATGCAAAAGTTCATAAATGAGAAACAATTTGGAGATTTTAAGCAAAACTTTATAAAGAGACATTTAAAAAAATAATTAAATTATAAGGATTACTTATCTCTACGGCAATATTATGTCATATAATTAATAAAGAGAAAAGTAATAAAATTTCAGGGTTAAAAATATTATATTAAAATACAATATTTGAGAAAAATCATTTAAAAGAAACTAAAATCAACAAAGAAATTAATAATAAACGAAAATAAAAACAATTATAGTTTTTCATTGAATTAATATGGGAAATATTGATGCAAGTCGGTTGAGAATGAGATAGAGGAAAGCTCTAAGTTCTTGGGTTCTCCTCTACCTGAAAATAAAACAAGGATTTAAATTGCTAGTATAAAAAATGTCAAGTTAAAACCGATCAAACACTTTTCCATCAACAGCAATGATCATGTTTTCATTTCACAAATTTGAACTATGTTAAAATTTATGAGCTGTAAAAAAAAAAATAATAATAATAAAAAAAAATAAAAAATTCTTCCATTTCAAAATTTAAATTATTGTTTAAATCATTATATTTATCAAGCTTATCTAGTAAATCGTATTCAATAGATTATTCATTTAATCTTCCTCGTGACATAGTTGATTTCAAACGTAACTTTATCCACTTTAATTTTGAAAAACTCTTCTAACAAATAAATTGAAACAAGAATTGGTACCAATATTCTATATGTAAGCACAAAATATGGATTCTACTTCCCGTTTTGGCTGAAATCATAACATATGCAAATCCCTTTTTCATTATAGTTTTCAAATAAAGAAAGAAGACCCTTTAATTGATCCTAGCAACATCAATGTGCATGTTTTCATTTTGAAAGGTTAGTAACTGAACTAATACCTAAAAAATATTATTTAACAAAAAAAAAAAAAAAAATTAGGGGCCTTCTATGAATCGGAAACCTTAGGCGACCATTAAGTGCCTAATGCTTGAGCCGACTACCCAAAAGATCAAACATTTTCTTGAAATCACAAGACTAATAGACTTCAATAGATAAATGTTTAATGTTAACACTAGTCTTTCGCGTAAAATTGTATATGAATATAACAACGGTCTTTATCTTATTATGAAATCAGTGAATTATTTCGTAATATATATGATGTCCATATTAACTTCTTGACCTAGGGCGCTATTGTACTAGTTTTTCTCGAGTTCTTTGCTAGCAACCATCTAGTAATTATTAGTTTTTCGCAAGCCAAGTGAAGCCAATATGCCTCAATCCGCCTAAGGAGAATGTTAAGGAATAAAATCTCACATCGAATAAAGATGAAACATATACCAATTTATAAGAGTTTGTGCTACTTCTCTTAATAAGGTTGACATTTTAAGATGGAACTCCAAAGTTTAATATGGTATCAGAACCCGTTAAACTCTAACGAGCAATTCGATCCGATTAAGGCTCAAAAAAATTGAGTACACGAATTTCAAGATTGAGCAGTATGTTAAAGGATAAAATCTCACATCGAATAAAGATAAAAACATAGACAAATTTATAAAAGTTTGTGCTACTTCTCTTAATAAGGTTAACTTGTTAAGGTAAAACCTCAAATCTTAACAGAGAATTCGAGTGAAAGCAGCAACGTCCAGAATGATAGTAGCACGTGCATTTTCATTTTTACTATTATATACTATTTCATGGTAAAACAAGTTCAAATTCATACAAAAATTGCATTTTTTAGCATTTTCGTTTTTCAAGAAGAAGGATTTCTTTTTGTTATTCACTTATTTCCGTTGCTAAGATTCCTCAACTAGAGAAAGATATTATAGTATATGTGTTTGTACAAAATGTTTACTCACCCTTCTTATACACTTCAAATCCTAAAATAAGTTTACCCTTTCTAAATAACCATTGCTTCTCTTTATAGTTCATCGTGCACCTATGTGACTCAGTGTGAACTCTTTATTTTATTGTCAATCAACGTACATTGAATAATGTAAATGCAACGAATTTGGCATTACAACTATCTCTATCGACAAAACCGTGATATTGTATGTTGGATTTACACACACAACACACCTTTCATTGTAACTAGATTTGTGAATAATTGGACCCATAATGAAAAAGAATTTAAGGTGAATAGAGGTGTAAGGTACAATTTGTGTAGACATGAATGTGCTGAATTATAAAATGTCACGTGACTGTGTTAGGTTATTTACAATCTGCAAAGGTTGGTTTTGACCTTGGGCTGAGGTGGTCGGCCAAGAAAGGCCTTTCCACACTAGTTCCTTACGAGTTTGTCTTCTTTGGTGTTGGAGCTTTTTGGAACTGCAGGTGACACGCCAGTTATATTATTCTCATAGTTTTGAACGATGAAAGTTAATCCATGTATAAATGAGATATAAATTTATGTGTTTATATATGATTTTGATACAAAATTGAGTTTAGGTATGATTTTGATGAACCCTATGGGCAATGGTAGACTTTTTGTTAGAACGTTGTGGTATGAGACACACAATTACAAGTGAAGTAGAAATAAAAAATAATGAACACCAAAATTTTATGTGGACAAACCACGAACAGATTATAGAAGGATTTCATTTATAGCAAAAAGAGTAACAAGAATCTCTCTCTCTCTCTCTCTCTCTCTCTCTCTCTCTCTCTCTCTCTCTCTCTCTCTCTATGGTTTTGAGTCCAAAAATGGGATAACAACATCGAAGTATATAGGCATGTATATATAGAGAAGAAAGGCAGTGGTTTTGGCCCATGGTTGACGATTTGAATTCAATTTGTAAAAATGTTTTTGTCTCCTAATTCTAATACTTAACAAAGAAGAAAATGCTTCTTATCCTCTTATCCATTTGTTGCGAACTTTGACCCACAAGAAAGTGGCTTTATCACCACACTTTTTTCTTATCTTTTTGTTTTCATTAAAATTAAGAATTTACCTGCATACATGACATTTTAACATCAAGAGGACAAAGGCCGTCCATTGAGAACCCACTTTTTAAAAATTTATTACAATTAATAAGTAATAAGAATTTAATCCATAGCTCACAGAAAATAAACTCAGACTTCAAAGAGAGATTACTAACTTAGAATATTAATTTGACGAGTTCACGTGTTTGAACATGCATCCAATTTTGAAAACAATAACTAAGCGCAGTTTGGAAGTGTTAATAAATATTTTAAATTATAAATAAATAAAAATGAGTAGTGAATAGATTGGTTGTTACATTTCATTCTACAAGGCTCTAATCAATGATCATGTAGCGTCCATTTAACAAGTCACATCAGGCTCCCACTCCAAATCACCGACCTACTTGGCATAGTCGAGGCTATGAAGCAGATGTAGTTGAAGTGAAGTCTTCACCTCAGCTAAAGCACCATGTTGAGGTCGATCCTCCATGATCGAAGCAAAGTGTTGTGATCTCGTGCAGTTCATTTTCGAGTGAGTAGCCTTTGAACCCACAAAAGTATCTTCCTTGCTTCGTCACTTTCAAGAGATCTTTCGTATAAGATCTTTAGAATGATTGATTAATAAGACCTCTACGTAGCAAACACTTAGTCAACTTGTACGTCTATTTTATAGATGTCAGATCTAATTTATTGGTGACTACTTTTCAAAATCATTAAACGTTCTCTGAGCCTAGGACTGTAGAAGTGACATAAGGAATGGCGCATCTACTATTATAAAAGCTCACACTCAGTATTATTTGAAGGTGATACAATTTTACAATTTACACTATTTTGCCCATTTTTATATTTTCTCTCTACAACTCGATGTCCGTACATATACTTGTGTTCACTTCTTCCGTTCATCTCACACCCAATTTCACATTTCACCTCTAAAGTTAGCATTAGATCTTAACATGAATCTTGTAACACTTCACTTGCTACATCACTTTCAATTGAATCAAGAAGCCAATGTTAACCAAAGTAAAGCATTTAGACGCTTAATTCTACCAAAGAAAGAAGACTGCTACTTCATACTCATTTGTAGTATGAGATTGTCATTTGATTTGATATGCCCGAAATTCTATATTTTAATTAAGTTAAAGTCAAAAATTAATTTTAATCATATATTTTATGAACTTTTATTAAAATTTACTAAAAATCTGATTTTAATCCTCACCAAACAGGGGTATAATATTACTTGTTAATATGTATGCATTATAAATGAGAGATAAAGTTGAATAATAAACCAAGACATGTTTTCAATTCTTTACTTTTCGAACAAGCACATTAGTCTAAGAGTAAAATGTTTATTCAAAAATACTACTCCCTCCATCCCAATTATATATACTTGTTTCGTTTTTCACACGGACTAAAAGAATTTCTTTAATGTCGTTGGAAAATTAATTTTTGTTAAGATCTTTCCTAATTTACCCATATTTAATTTTCAGTATGTAAAACTAAATTATTTTTGGAATTAATATTGAATTTGAAGAAGAAGAAATGAGAGTTGATCTATATTTTCAAGAAGTGGAAAATATGTGTATTTAGATGATTTCAAAAAGTTGACATATTGAGTGGAGAAAATTTAATAAAGGCATATTGGTAAAGGAACACAACAAAATATTCTACATTAGGAAACATGCCTATATATTTGGGACAAGAGAAAAAGAAAACTTAACATATATAATTAGGACGGAGGGAGTAATTAGGATAGGAAACATGTATATACCAAACACGTGATTAGAATGTCAAGTCTAAGAGCCTGTTTGGTACGACTTAAAATTCAATTAAAATTGAAAATATGGCCGTTATTGGGTCCCACCTGTCTAATAAAAGTCAACAATAACGACTGTATTTTCAATTTTAATCTGATTTTAATCTCTACCACACACCCTCTAAGTCTATCTTGTACAAAGCAAGACAAGATTTAGATATATAATTCTTAAAGAAGGAAAAATCAGTCGATAAAAACTGATAGTATCACTTTCCATTGAATATAAAAAATGATCAGAAGCCCCGCGGGGCACATCCAAGTTGGCAAAGGAAGGACATTGCTGGGCTTGCAACCTCAGCGTAGGGAGTTCGATTCTTGGTTGGGGCAACTGAGTGATGTAATAATCAATATTGGTTGGAGCAGCTTGGTGATGTAATAACCATGGAGGAAGGCTCATTTGGGGCCAGGAGTATAAGGGGTGCTCGAACTCTGGTCAACTTGGCCATAATCCGCGGTTTACCTCCGCCAGTTACTGAGGGGCCGGTGGCTGGTGGTCCAGGAAATTAGTCTGGTCAAGCTGTGATACCTGGGTACCCAAAAAAAAAAAAAGATCAGAAGTCCAATAACATAATGATTTTGTGAGTTTTTTTTGGGAAAGATTTTGGGAGTTATTATGAATTTTCATTATAGTAAATTTTGGGGGGTTGTTCCATAAATCAAGCTAATTTGTTTTCTTTAGCTTTATTAACAAATAATCGTTTTCAATACAAAATAAATGTGCCTTTAGAAAATAAAAAAAAAAAGGTGTGTAGAAAAATAAAATTAGAATTGTATAATGGGAAAAAATTAAAAATAAGG
>CAIGRS010141136.1:0-13788 GCA_903798395.1 Fraxinus floribunda
TTTTGGTTTGATTTTGCACTGTTAAACTGTACATAAACTTACAATAATTATCTAACTGATGATTTGATTTAATTAATGTTTGCCTTATGTAGTCTGCAATGTCTTCCTATTAAGAACATGTTTTGCTGTGCTAAAAGTTAATTTTCCTGTAAAGTAAGTTTTGTTGGTAAAAAATATGACTATGAGAATCATGTTTGTACAATAACTTAATACTCCCAGCCGTTCCATTTATATAAGCTGTCTTTCTTTATTTTCTTGACCCAATTATATAGTCATGTTTCCTTATTGAGAATATTTTGTTTTGTTCGTTTACTAATGTATCCTTGCTTAATTTGCCTAGTTATAACCAATTTTCCTCACTTAATCTTGAAATTGTACAAATATAAAGATTACTACTTCTTGAAATCACCTTAAACACTTGATCATTCAATTTCTTTACTACTTTCAATAATAATTTACTACTAATTGTTGATAATTAAATAAGGGTAAATTAGGAAAGTTTTTGACAAAAATTGTTTTTCAATAACATTAATTAAGATTTTTTAATTCGTGTGAAAAACAAACCAATGGGACGAAGGGAGTAGTAAGTCTGGCTTGCTTTTAAGCACGATGAAGCATGCTCTAACTCCATTTTTTTCTCTCTCTCTTTGTTATACATTCAAACACTGGGGGCTCTCTAAGATTTGAAAATTTAAGAGAGGTACTAAAATACACTAAGGCCCTATTTGATAGGTGCCATTTTCCATGGAAGTTGGAATATATTTTCCGACTTTCCACTTTTTGCCATGTTTGATAGGTAAAATATTCCATGAAATTTGTTTTCCAATGAAGCCTCACGTGATTGACTTTTCCTTGTTTTTGAGGAATTGGTTTTCCCACCACTTTTGAGGGAAAATGCTTTCCAACTTATTATTTATTTATTATTATTATTATTTTGCAATGAAAACAAATTATATGGATAATTGTAAAAAAAAANTTTCCAATGAAGCCTCACGTGATTGACTTTTCCTTGTTTTTGAGGAATTGGTTTTCCCACCACTTTTGAGGGAAAATGCTTTCCAACTTATTATTTATTTATTATTATTATTATTTTGCAATGAAAACAAATTATATGGATAATTGTAAAAAAAAAAAAAAAAAATTCCCTTTAATGGATAATTTTCATGGGAAACAAAGTCAAACGAATACAAAAAGATCCAAAACTTCAACATTTTTTAGGTGAAAAATTATATCAATCAAACACAATTAATTAACAATTCCCAGTAAAACAAATTCTAAACAATTCAATTCTGTGTAATTCATTTTCTTTCCACCCAAATTCCACTCTTACAATTAAACGGATCCTAATGTATTGTGCCAAAAAATAATTTGGCTATGAAGTGCCCTACTGCAATTTGATTAGTTAAAATTGCCCCCATTGAGTTAAAATTTTGGCTCGGGCATTGCATTCTGAACTTTCCTTCTATGTGCTACTGAAATAATTGTCTTGACCTTACCACTCTTTTCACTTGTGTTTAAACACATTCCAGCTTTTGCTGGTCTAGAACTATCTCCACCGTTGCACCAAAATTTGAGGTAAGTTTTGCACCAAACTAAAAATCATTTTCAACACATTACACCAAAACTTACACCAAATAAATAGTATTTAATCATTTTCTTCATTTTTTTATTCTTAATAATTTTTTTATTTATTCTACAACTACATAAATTACTAAATAAATAATTATGTTAAATTAGTGAAAATATTAAATTCATTAATAAATTTCAAAAATATTGTACAATTAATAGAAACATCACAATAAGAAAATATTAAATCATGTCATTAAAATTTTGTGCAAGTTGCAATTTAATTCTTAGAATTCATATATCCATCCCACAAACGATCAATTAATGCGTTTCGAAATGTAATGTGAGCCTATTTATCCTTGATTTCGTGTTAACTTTAAATAATCGTGTTTTTTACTCTCCCAAATTTTTTGAGTATTCTTATTTTAATTAATTCCTTAACTATTATTGAAATTTATTATGAGTGATCAAAATAATAATAATAATAATTTATTGTATTAAAAAAATGTATAGCAAAAATAGACACAAATATCCTTAACCAATTTTTTTTTACAAGGTGAAAGTGAAGGGCAAAATTGTACTTAACCATTTTTGTGCAAAATGGTGTTTTGGCACACATTGGAGATGGCCCAAGTGCGTCTCCATAAGTTTGTATTAACTATTAAGATATTCAGTTAGATCTTACTGCTTTAGACATTAGTACGGAGTTTACTAGTCCCCTATGAGTATAATATGATGGCACCAATAAGGGAATGGTCTGAATCCATGAATTCTTGCTTTTCATTCCATACTTGCGTTAGGCAGTGCATGAGTCCTTGTAACTATGTGATCTTTCTGTTTCTTTCTGTGCATATAAGTCAAGTTCATTCGTTTGTTTAGAAATTACACCCAGCTTTTTATAATAGGTTCTGTTTCAATGTTAGGAGGTATCAGCACAGTATACATTTTCTGGTATGAATGAATATGTGTCAATTTAGCAGGAACATGCAAGAATTATTCTGTGTGCCTGTGTTATACAATATCAATTATTATGAACTTTTGAATTTGCACGTGAATGCAATGATGCCGTGGGTTTTCCATCTATATATTGTTGGCTTATGTTATTTTCTTGCTGCCATTCTTCTGTTATCCCTTGGATTGATTATGATCTGAATATTCCAACAAGACATGTTTCAAGGTACACAAATCTGTACAAGTTACATTTGATAGAAAATTGCACTGGACTCGGTGAAATGGGAGTAAACACTTTCAGGAGTCTTGCATCTTGATCTTAAGCATTAGATTTAGTTATATTTTTGTTCTATCAATGTGATGGTGCTTCATTATTGACGCTTGGTGACTAAAAGTCCTTCCTTATATGATGCAACTATAGGCAATTCCACATAATGAGTTGCTCTTTGTAGCTTCAGGTGTGAATTTTCATAATCTAAGTTTATTAAGAATGCAGAATCTCATTTTAGCATCCTGGTTTATCTTTATCATTGCAGATCTTTTGGATTCTTAAACAGTTTATTAAGAATTTTGTCCTTTTTTGAGATTTCATGCGAGTACTTTTGATTCAACGTTGAAGACAATACAGACAGTTTCCTGAACAAAAGATCTAAAATCTGCATGGTCTCCATGTCGTCCTAGGTTGTTCCTCGAAAGATATTTAAAACCTTTTTATATCCAGAAAGAAGTATTTGTTTTGTTCACCTTAGAAGATTGTGGTTATGTTTTCCCCGATACTGACAGTGTATAGAATTAATTCTACCTTAGCAGCTAGGTTACAGAAGAAAGAAATGAAATGATTTGTAGGTAGGGTGTATATATGAACCTCAAAATTAGTCTAAATCAAGTAGTACATGGTAGCATATTAGTATATATATATGGCATCAAAAGACAGTTGCAGAAAATGTAAAATAGGGTGAACTATTTTCAGATTGTTTCTCATGTTAATAAAATATTTTCTCTCATTTTAGACTTGGTATTGTCCAGTAAGAGAATATCATTAATTCCAAATAGAATAGGCTTTCTACTTTTCTACTTTTCTGATTTTGATGTGACTATTTAGAATCCTTTCAACCTTTTGTGTACCTACATCAAAGTGCTTTTATTATCTATGCTGATATACGGTGATCCATAGTTGATTATCAACTGCAAATTCAGATGTGGAGGTCCAAAATGATGAGTAGAGTCTACAGCTAGTCAATAAAGGAACAAACTTTGAAATTGTTTATGATGAAAAATTGAAGTCTTGTTCTTCCTCAAGCAATGAATAACAGTAATTCCATGGTTTCATTACAGCTGTTGCTTTGATGAAAAATTGAAGTCTTGTTCTTCCTCAAGCAATGAAAAACAGTAATTCCATGGTTTCATTACAGCTGTTGCTTTAAGTTTATCAAAGTCACAGTTATTGCTTACGTTTTTCAAAAAGGAACTTCAACGTTCTATTTGCTTGAATGAGCTGATAGTTAATTTTTCACAACAGCTTCCTAGAAGAATAATTGTTGAAAAAGAAGCAGATTACGGAGCTACAACAAACTATTTATCAGTGAGGAATCATAAACGCAGATTGAAAATTTGTCAAATACAGGCAAGTATATTTCCCAAATATACACTCGATTATACTGTCAAATGTCTCGGACAAAATAATTCTCTTTTCATCCAAATGTAAGTAATCTGTACATCCTCCACCATTCACATTTTGTTACTAAATTAATACTTCATAAAGGTTGCCAACTTTGATGAGAAAATAATGAGATCCATGGTATGAGAGTTAGCGAGGGCAAGGATTCGTTGATTGTGAAGGACAGACCATTGACGAGATCATAGGCAAAGAAGGTCTAGAAAGCTATGGAAATGCTTGTTCAAACTACAACGAACGAAACATCGATCACAACAAGTAAATGAGCAAGTTTCATATTGATTTTGAAAGAAGGAAAAAATGGATCAACTTTGTACAAGCAACATGTGAGTGAGTTGAGAGGCAAAGTTATGGGACCGCATAGCATACCTATGCATGCGGCCGCATGAATCCATATCGAACCAAAATGAGGGTAATTGAAGTGGTATATGTGACCGCATGCAATTTCACTATGCGGTCGTATGGTACAAAATCTGGACTTTTTTTTTGTTCAAATTTTGTTTGGACTTCTCTTTTAGTTAAAACTCTTTTATGGTGTTTTGATATCTTTTAGGTGTAATTTCGTTTTCACCCTGGTTTTATGGATTCCAAATAAATAGAACTCATTCCATTCATTGTAAAACACACAATTTGAGAGATATTATTTTGAGACGTATTGTTTTCTTCTACTTGTGACGTTCAACAATTCAAGTAATGTTCATAAGTTGTGTAATCACGGGGTCAATATATTATTGCCGATTGTCTAGGTTCTTTAATTCAATAATTTATTGGGTCAAACTTTTCAAACATTGATTTTTTGGCTTTCTTGGGTTTGATTTAATTTGTCGTAGGCTCCGTAACTATAATTGTTACGTGGGTTCGCATAAATTGGTATCATAGTTTAGGTTCCAAAAATCAAGGTTATATAATTTAATTCCTTGTTTGTTTTTGTTGGAGTCTTCATCTTCGTTCTTCGTGTTCTTCATCTTTTAAGTCATTCAATCCAATTAAAATACCAAAAAATTGCAAAAGTTGTTTGTACGCTAAATTAGTGCCCAAATCAATTCCTTTTCGATTTTTGAGCTCTTGGTCGAATTCTCACGCACTTAGTAAAAAAAAGTGTCAAGTTCTATTCAAGAAACACTTTCTTGAAATTTATTCTTGGTGTTTCCATTCAAAGCCAAATTCCTAATTCTTGAATCATTCTAGATCAATTTCCTTACTCAATTCTACGTTTGAAATCCACAACCTTTGAGTTTTTTATTGAGATCGAATTAATTTTTTGAAGTACTTGCAAGGAAGCATTGAGTGAAAAAAGGTAGAGTAGTAAGACTAATATAGAGAAAAAGTCAAATTGAGTGATACACGAGTGTACACACGTGAGGCAAATATTACTCTAGATTTATGATGTCTGGCAGAGACAATTATACTTTGAGCAGGAAGAATAGTCAAGTCATCATGACAGAGGAAGTGATATGATGATTTGAAAGGTTGTTTGGTGATATGAGAGATGGAATGGATAGACAAGAGGCGTAGATGGAGAGGCAAGACACCTTGCTTGCTAATTTGGAAAGGGAACAACCTAGAGAAGTTCCTAACACAAGAAGACAAGGAAGGCGAGATCGTAGAGTGGATATTGGTGGTGAAAATGAAGCAAGTAGTGGGATTGATGATGATGAATTGGTGGAGATTGAAATAGGAATGATGGAGAATAGAGATTATGTTGGAGATGGAGTTGATAGAAATATGAGCAATATTAAAATGACAATTCCTTCATTCAAAGCAAGAAGTGATCCATATGCATATTTGGAGTGGGAGAAGAAGATAAAGCTTATATTTGATTGTCATAACTACTCGGACGAGAAAATGTAAAACTTGCTATCATAAAGTTTATTGATTATGCTATCATTTGGTGGGATCAAATAGCAACATCCAGAAGGAGGAATTATGATAGGCCTATTGAAAATGGGGAGAATTCAAGGCTATCATGAGGAAGATGTTCGTTTCTAATCATTCTATAGGGATCTTTATCAAAAATTACAAAGCATTTATCAAGGATTTAGGAGTGTGGAGGATTATCAAAAGGAAATGGATATTGCCATGATTAGAGCGAATGTTGAGGAGAATCAGGAGGCCATCATGGCCCGATTTTTGAATGGTTTGAATAGGGGGATAGCTAATGTGATAGAACTATAACATTATGTGAAGTTGGAAGACATACTATACGTAGCTATGAAAGTGGAGAGACAATGGAAGAGGAAGGAAGCAACTAGATACCCATCGGATTCTTCAGGTTCTAACTCTTCTTGGAAATTGAAGCGGGATAACAATAAAGGTGATTAAGTTGTTTCAAAAAATAGAACGAGCTATCGAAGGGAAGAGGGAAAGTTGTTAGTAAAGTTACACCCAAGGCGAAATCTCAACCCCCTAGGAGTCGGGATATCAAATGCTTTAGATGCTTGTGATCGGAACACATTGCTTCTCAATGTCCAAACAAAAGGGCAATGATCTTGTGAGACAATGGAGAAGTGGTGAGTGATAGTGATGATGATTATGATTATGATGACATGCCGAAATTGGAAGATGCTAGTGATGGTAAAAAAGTGGAGTATGCAGTAGGAGAGCTGTGGTTACACGACGAGCTCTTAGTGCTCAAATCAAAGTGAATGGAGAACATATTTCCTACGAGATGTCACGTCAACAACAAGGTATGTAGTATGATTATTGATAAGGATAGTTGTACCAATGTGACTAGCACTACACTTGTTGAGAAATTTGGATTAACTATGTTAAAATATCATAGGCCTTATAAATTACAATAGTTGAATGAACGTGGATAGGTTAAGGTGAATAGGCGAGTGTTAATGAGTTTTTCAATTGGGATGTATCATGATGAAGTGATATGTGATGTAGTTCTTATGCATGTCGGGCATATTTTGTTGGGGAGGCCAGGGCATAAGATAGGAAGGTGATGCATGATGGGAATAAAAATAGACGTAGATTCACTAAAGATGGAAAGTCTATTACTCTTGTGTCATTAACTCCAACACAAGTTTATGAAGATCAATTCAAATTGAAAAGTGAGGAAGAAAAAAGATTAAGAGAAAATGAGAGTGGGATTGATTTTTCACAACAAGAAAGAGAGAAAAAAAGTTGAGGTGACTAATTGTGAGAAAAAAAGAGTAGAGCCACAAGAGAATAAATAAAAAAGGTCTTATGAGAGGAGAAAAAAGTCGAAAGAGAGTTTCTTTACAAAAGGAAGTGAGTTGAAAATGGCAGTAGTTGAGAACCGACCTATGATTTTGTTGGTTTATAAGGAATCCCTCTTCAACTTTGAGAAATCTAGAACACCCCTCCCTAGTTTGGCTACTTCTTTGTAGTAGGAATTCAAAAACTTGTTTCCGGAGGACATTCGTAATTGGCTACTACCCATTCGAGACATTGAGCATCAATTGACGTTGTACCTAGAACTGTCATTCTAAATAGGTCGACTTATCAGAGTAATCTCGATGAGATCAATGAACTTTAAAGGCAAGTGGAAGAATTGATGAGCAAAGGGTAAGTGAGAGAAAGTATGAGTCCATGTGCTGTGCTAGTGCTACTTGTGTCGAAGAAAGATGGGACTTGAAGGATGTGCATAAACTATCGGGCAATCAACATAACAGTAAAATATCGTCACCTTATACCTAGGTTACATGTTATGTTAGATGAATTACATGGATCATGCATCTTTAGTAAAATAGATCTTTAAAGTGGGTATCAACAAATTAGGATGAGAGAGGTGGGATAAGTAAAAAACTGCTTTTTAAGACTAAGTATGGTTTATATGAGTGGTTAGTCATGCCATTTAAATTTACTAATGCACTTAGCATGTTTATGAGCTTAATGAACCATGTCTTGCGTGCATATATAGGTAAATTCGTAATAGTTTACTTCGATGAAATCTTAGTATATAGTAAGAATATAAATGAGCATATATGACATTTAAGATGGGTGTTTGTGGTCTTAAGACTAGAACAACTTTATGTTAACTTTAAAAAGTGTACATTTTGCTTGTTTTTTGGTTATGTTATTAGTGCAAAGGAAGTTGAAGTAGATGTGGAGAAAATCAAAGATATCAATGAGTGATCAATGCCTAAAAGCATAATTAAGGTAAGAATTTTTCATGGTTTAGTCAGCTTTTATAGGCGTTTTGTTAAAGATTTTAGCACACTTGCCACACTACTCATGGAGATTTTAAAGAAATGTGTAGGATTTCATTGGGGCGTTGAACAAGAACATGCTTTCAGTACTATTAAGGATAGGTTGTGTACTGCACCTATTTTATCACCACCTAATTTTAACAATACTTTTGAGATTGAATGTGTTGCCTCAGGAATAGGTATTGGAGCTGTCTTAATGAAGGAACGAAAGTCAATAGCATACTTTAGTGAAAAGTTAAATAGAGCAGCTCTCAACTATCCTACATATGACAATGAGTTGTATGCATTTGTTCGAATTTTGAAGACATGGCAGCACTATATATGGCTAAAGGAGTTCGTGATTCACACCAATCATGAGTCCTTAAAGCATTTAAAAGGTCAAGGTAAACTAAACAGGAGGCATGCAAGGTGGATGGAGTTCATCAAGACATTTTCATATGTTATTCGATATAAATAAGGTAAAGAAAATGTAGTGGCAGATGCATTGTCAAGGAGGTATGTACTTCTTACTTCTTTGGGTGCTAAATTGCTAAGATTTGATTATGTAAGGACATGTATACTAATGACTCGGACTTTTCTAATATATATATGATTCATGTGATAAATGTGTTATATATAGATTCTTTAGACATGATGTGTATTTGTTTCGGGAGAATAAGTTATGTGTACATGGGTGTTCAATGAGAGAAATCTTAGTACGTGAAGCAGATAATGGTGGTTTAATGGTCACTTTGGGATTAAGAAGACTTTGGATATGTTAAATGAACACTTCCATTGGCCTAAAATGAAGGTTAATGTTAATCGGGTTGGTAGTATGTGCATCACTTGTAAAAAGGCTAAGTCTAATGTTTTATCTCAAAATTTGTATATGCCATTACCTGTTCCTAGTGAGCTTTATGTTGATGTATCTATGGACTTTGTGTTGGGTTTACCTAAGACTAAGAAATGAAGAAATCTCATATTTGTGGTGGTAGATAGATTTAGTAAGATGACGCATTTCGTTCCATGTCATAAAACTGATAATACCACTAATATTGCGGATTTGTTCTTTAAGTAGTGCGCTTACATATGGTACCTAAGAGTATTGTATCGAATAGGAATATTAAGTTCCTTAGTCATTTTTGGAATGTTTTGCAAGGTAAGTTAGGAACTAAACTATTATTTTCTATAACATGTCACCCACAAACGGATGGGCAAATTGAGGTTGTTAATAGGATTATGATACAACTATTGTGCAATATAGTCAATAAGGATTTGGAGAGTTGGGAGGATTGCTTGCCATTCATAGAATTTGCATATAATAAGGCCAACTATTCTACTATTTCTTATATACCGTTTGAAATTTTTTATGGTTTTAATCCATTAACACCTTTAGATTTAATTCATTTACTTGTTGATGAGAGAGATAACATAGATGGAAATAAGAAGGCCAAGTTGGTAAAATCCCTCCACGAGAAAGTAAGGTACCAGATTGAGAAGAAAAACGAGCACTATGTTTCTCAAGTAAATAATGGACGAAAATGTGTTACATTTGAATCAGGATATTGGGTTTGGGTGCATATGAGAAATGAACATTTTCCGGCTCAAAGGAAGTCACAGTTTCATTCGAAGGGCAATGGACCATATGCTAAAAAAGATCAATGACAATGCCTATAAGTTGGACCTTCTAGGTGAGTATTGTTAAGATTTGAGGTTCCATCTTAAAAGGTCAATCTTGTTAGAATGAGTAGTCCAAGATCTTTATTAATTAGTTTGTGTCAATATCATTTATCGATGTAGTATATATATCCCTTAACACGTCCTCGCAAGATGATGGGTCATTTGAGTAGACCAATCTTGAAATTCACATGCTCATTTTAGAGTTTTAAATCTTAACGGGATCAAATCGCTCGTTGGAGCATAATGGGCTCTGATACCATGTTAAGATTTGAGGTTCAATCTTAAAAGGTCAACCTTGTTAAGAGGAGTAGTCCAAGATATTTATTAATTAGTCTGTGTCAACATCATTTATCGATGTGGTATATTTATCCCTTAACAAGTATAACATTTCTGCTACTTTCAATGTTTCTGATTTTTCCTTATTTAATGTAGGTGGGGATTTGAGGACGAATCCTTTTGAAGAAGGAGTGAATGGTGAGATCCATGGTACGAGATCTAGCGAGAGCAAGAATCTGTTGATTGTGGAGGAAAGACCAGTGACGAGATGATGGGCAAAGAATGTCAAAGAAGCTATGGGATTGCTTATTCAAGCTACAACGGACGAAACATCGATGACAACAGCAAATGAATAAGTTTCATGTTGGACTTGAAAGAAGAAACAAGATAGATCAACTTGGTGCAAGCAACAGGCGAGGAGTTGAGAGGCAAAGTTATGCGACATCATAGCATACCTATGCATGCGGCTGCATGCATCCAAACCGAACCAAATTAAGGTCAATTGAAGTGGTTTATGCAATCGCATGTAGTTTCCCTATGTAGCCGCATTGTACAATTTATGGACAGGTTTTCTCCAAATTTTGTTTAGACTTCTATTTTAATTAAAAACTCTTTTATGGTATCTTTTTGATATCTTTTAGATGTAATTCCGTTTTCAGCTAGGTTTTATGGGTTTCATATACACACAAATTGAGAGATATTATTGTGAGTCATATTGCTTTCTTCTCGTTATTCATCAAATTAATTCCCAATTTATCAAGAATTAAATTCTTGGCGTTCAACGACTTAAGTAAGATTCATATTTTGTTTGATTACGAGTCAAAATATTGTTGACGATTGTCTTGGTTCTTTGGTTCAATAATTTATTGGGTCGAGTTTTGCAAACGTCAATTATTGGTTTTCTTGGGTTTGATCTAGTTTTTCGTAGGTTTCGTAGCTACAATTGTTATGTGGATTCGCATCAGAAAAATTTCTCCAAGGTCCCAAGTTTTTATTTTCAGAAAACCAAATCGACCGAATGATGCCAAGAGCTTTGATTGGATTAAATGAAATTTAACAGAAGAAAACAATTTTATCCACAATCATTTTGAAGATATTAATGAGTCTCGTTTCCAAAATTTTAAATATATAGACGTTAAAGTAAAACATCTTAATAAAAAAAGCATCACAAAGATGTTGAAACTTTATAAAACTAGAAAACCTATTTACTTTATTGACAAGACCATCCATATCAAATTACTAAGAAAATTAATAATGCGGAACATATCTTAGTTTTTTGGGAATGATTCTTTAATACCAGTTTTTTATTTTTGATCCCCGAATCTTGATTATTGACTCTTGAGCTCTTGATCTTGATTTTGACATCTTGCTCTATAATTTTGATTGTCTTGTTCTTCAATTTAATTATTTCAATCATTCTTCTTGACTTTTTATTGTAATTCTTGATTGTGATTTTTTGGATATTACTCTTCAATATTCTTTCTCTTGTATTCTTTTGTTGATTGAATGACACAAAGAATGAGAATCACATATGAATTAAGGATCATAGCCCTATTTATAGCTTACATATGTATTTGATCAATTGTCAAATACAACTCTAATTGATCCGATCTTTACACATATAATTCAGCAAACACTTTATTTAGATATCCTAAGCCCAACACTTTAATCCCCACATGACAAATTAATAAATCCAACAAAAGATTCATAGATTCGAGGAAAATGAAAAATAGTTCAAGATAACAACGTGATTAAGATTAAAAATTATATTTTATTATATATATATATATATATATATATAGTATGTATTGCATATAAAATTAAATGAAAGATGTAAGAAATCGTAACTCATTTCCATGTAAAGGCCAAGTGATAAACTATTACAGACACTCAATAGATTAATTCTCTATAGTATTATAATACATTTTATTTTATTAATAAAGCATGTTAAAAGTCTCAGAAAACCCATCACCATCCTTATAGCTCAAATTATGATTTCTTTTTGTTGTTTCCATAACCCTTTTTTTACCATTATGGGGAAAAGTATTCAATTGAACTAGAATTTTAGAGTTGTATGTTGTTTCTGGAGTATCTCCTTCAAACAATCCGATAGAATTACCTTAATATAATGAGCACATCGTAACAGTATGATTGATAGGATAAGAAAAAAGCAATTCGAGTCCACTGCTTCACGATTTTTCCTTAAAACAAATTTGCTGCCTTCACGGGTACTAAAGGCATCCAGCAATCTTTTCCCAGGTTAGAACGAATTTCGTCTCCTAAGGAAACAACACAACAATCTGCAGGAATTCCAACGAACTCAATGAAGTTTATTCACTTCGAAAACAATATCAGAACGAGAGAGAGAGAGAGAGAGAGAGAGAGAGAGAGAGAGAGAGAGAGAGAATGTGATTCAATGCAGGCAACGGGCTGACAATTTATAAAATCGTTTGTGGTCATTCGAACATCCTTCAAGCCTTTTCAGAACAGTCACCACTATTCAGACAGGCCCCAAAAAAATCAAACAGATACCATGAATAACTACAATTTGATCCAAATTAAATAAAATTTATCCAAAAAAATAATATAGTACAAGGACGCACCCGCACACGAACCGGGCTCATGTCGAGCCGTCGTCCAGTCAGACGACGGCGTGCATGTGTTTGGACCGAATCACATAAGATATAGGTCTCCCCCTTTTAAAGACTATTGGTATCCCTTGAGGTCAAAACTCAATTCTCAAACTTGCACAATATAAATCACATCAAAGTTTCATAACATTCCTATGTGGGACAAAAATTTTCAATACATCAAATTCTTCACTAGTTCATAGTTTCAAGTATAATTGGTTAAAAATCGGTTAACAGACCATCCAAAATAATTTCTTGAAAATAAGCCCATTAATAAAAATAATTTTATTAAATATCCAAAAATTTGATTAATTACAATTTGATCCAAATTAAATAAAATTTGTCCAAAAAGATAATATAGTACAAGGATGCACCCGCACACGTACACGAACAGGACCGGGCTCGTGCCGTGTCGTGTCGTGCTGAGCCGTGCCGTGCCAAGCAGGACGGACGGATGGACGGCGGCAATGACGCGCACGTATGGGGTTTGGACCGAATTCCATAGGATATATGTCCCCCCCCTCCTTCTAAGGACTATTAGTACCCCTTGGGGCCCAAACCCAATTTCCAAACTTGTACAATATAAACCAAATCAAAGTTTCATAACTTTTCTATGTGAGACAAATGTTAGGCAATTTTCAATATATCAAATTCTTCACTAATTCATAGTTTCAAGTGGGTTACTTTGACATTAAATATTTCATTCAATATTTTCCCAAACAACAACATCTGATATGTTTTAGAAGTATAACTGAAGAAAACTGCATTGAGATAAGTAGTCAAAGACTTTGAACTTTCCCTAGTAAAATCTATCGGTTATACTTAACCAATCAGTAGCAAGATGCTTTGA
>CAIGRS010141143.1:0-16977 GCA_903798395.1 Fraxinus floribunda
AAAACCCTATATTTATAGGGTCTAAAAGGAGAGTTACAATTGGAATGAAATACACTTTCTGAACTAGATAAGACTTATCCATGTATCATGATAATACTAAATAATCATCAATAATTATCTCATTATTTTACAACATGAATGATATTGTTGATAATTTGTAAATTGTAAAGAGTAGAGTAGAGTAGATAATGAGAAATTGGTGGGAAAAAAATATTGATTAAGGTGGGTATTTATAGAGAGAGAAAAAATTTGGTCACAATTTTTTTTTTATAAGGGCTCGTGGGCTCGGCGAGTTGCTCGTGTACAATACAAGCCGAGTAGGCTGCCTGTCCAACGAGCCGGCCCGCTCGATCGTGCTCGAGCAGCTCATGTGTTGCTACAGTACGAGTTGAGTCGGCAACCTTTCGACTCGATTGCCACCACTATCAAACATGCAAAATTTCTCTTTCAAAAAACCAAGATTTTTCTACATGTTGACACGTTCTTACAAAATAAATAAATAATAAATGATTGAATACTCACAATTCACTGACCAGCGGCCGTCACTCACCATTTATTCAACATTCCACTACCGCTCACGACTTTCAGATCTCTCTCTGTCTCCGCTAATCTGTCCGTCTGTGTTTTGTATTACTGAGTGTTTGCATTAGATCTCTGAGTTTCTGGTCATCTATTTATTGCATGTTCTATATCAAGGCAAGAATCGACCTTTGATACGAAGAACAAAGAAAATGGCGGTTGGAACGTCCAGAAAAATATCAGCAGCCTCAGCAAGGGCTCACACCAGAAAACCAAAGCAAAAGGCTTCCGTTGCAGGATTTTCAGGTGGACTTTGCTTAATTCTTTTTTCTTTTTCCCCTGTACTCAGATTTTTGTCGATTCAATTAATACACAGTCAATTGCTGTGGTATCAAATACTGAGGTATATGAATGACGTGGGAAAAAGATTGAGAATTTTATTTCAGATAAACGTCGCTTTGAATTAATGACTTGTAATTAAGAAAACTGATATAAATAAATGGCACAGTAGATTTGGATAGAGTAGATGTGAAAGTGATTTAAACACTTTTCTGCTCATCTTCTTATTTGTATTCTGTGTATAATTTACCATATGCCCATTAAATCAATATTCACTTGATTGACATATAAACATGAATTTTCTAGCTGTTCCGGGAACTAAATTCTTAGAGAGAATTTTCTAAATTCTTGATCCTGCTTACTAGATTCTGTTGAAAATGTCATCACGTGGGTCTGTTATTCTTGTCCTAGTCTTTAGGAATTGTTTCTTCAATTTCCTTTATTGTTGCAAGATGTGGTTTATTGTTATTAACCGGGTCTGTAGGATTTTGTTAGTGGATTTTTGTACGTGTCAAGATTTGTTATGGTCATTAGCATGTCTATAGGAGGGTAAGTTTAAACAAGAGAGATTGAGTGAATCAAAAGACGGGGAGAATACGCGAGACACAAGAGTACGTGAGATATAGAAGTAGAGCAGCAGCTTTGTTCCTTTCTTTTAGCAATAGCAGTGAAAGATGGCTTCAGAAAACTTTGTGCAACCTGCAATTCTACGCTTTGATGGTCATTATGACCATTGGAGCATGTTGATGGAGAACTTCGTGAGGTCTAAAGAGTATTGGCAGATTGTTGAGAATGGAGTAGCAGAACCAGCAGCAGGCACAGTCTTAACAGACCAGCAGAAAATTGAACTTGATGGGCAACGATTGAAGGATCTCAAAGCAAAGAATTATCTTTTCCAAGCTATTGATCGCTCAATCCTGGAAACCATTCTTTGCAAGGACACCTCCAATCATATTTGGGATTCCATGAAGAAGACGTACCTAGGAACAACAAGAGCAAAGAGGCAGCAGCTCCAAGCACTCCGTACAGAGTTTGAAATACTCCGAATGAAACCGAGAGTGTCGGTTTTTGATTGTTTCTCAAGAACAATGGCAATTATCAACAAAATGCAGATTCATGGCGAGAAGATAGAGGACGTAAAAGTAACCGAGAAAATACTTCAATCAATGACACCAAAGTTCAATTATGTAGTGTGTTCAATTGAAGAGTCAAAGGACCTTGATAAGCTCTCAATTGATGAACTCTAAGGTTCATTACTGGTTCATGAGCACAAGTTGATCCAGCAGGGACAATGTGGAGCAAGCTCTGAAAGCTTCAACTAACAACAATGCTACGATATAGAATCAATCAGCAGATCGAGGTAGAGGAAGAGGAGGTTGAGGCAACAGAGATGCATGTAGCGAAAGAGAAAGACTAGGTAATAGAGGCAGAGGTAGAGCAAACAATGATCGAGGAAACCAATACCAAGATAATCCATTTCAAGGAAGATGACGAGGAGGCCACCCCTCGGCTACTTATAGACCAAGATCAACGGACAAGTCCAATGTGGAGTGCTACAGATGTCATCGGTATGGCCACTACAAATCTAAATGCCGAACTAATCTGAATAGACAACATGAAGAGATGTCTAATCTTACATAGAAGGAAGAAGAAGTATCCTTGTTAATGGTTTGTCATGCAAAGGAGGAAACCAACAAGAATTTGTGGTACTTAGACACAGGCTGCAGCAATCATATGTGTGGAGACAAGTCTGCATTCTCTAATTTGGATGAGTCATTTCGTGATAATGTGAAGTTTGGTGACAATTCTAAAGTGTCAGTTATGGGAAAAGGAAGGGTGTCAATCCAAACCAAGGGAAATTCTACTTAGAAGTTAGACCATATCTAATGTTCTTTTTGTTCCCGACTTGAAGACCAACTTACTTAGTGTAGGTCAGCTGCAAGAAAAAGGGTATGAGATTTCCATCAAAGATGGAGTATGTTGTATACAAGATGCAAAGTTGGGCTTAATTGCTCAAGTTAGCATGACGGCAAATCGAATGTTTCCGCTGTATCTTCAAAACACCACTCATTCATGCTTATCTGCAAGACTAAAGGATGAGGCATGGTTATGACATTTTCGCTATGGGCATCTCAATTTTGGCTTATTGAGAATACCACAACAAAAGAACATGGTGACAGGTCTTCCTCAAATTATTCCTCCATCTCAAGTTTGAAGAATGCGTTGTTAGCAAACAACACCGTAATCAATTTCCACAAGGAAAATCTTGGAGAGCAAAGAAGCCATTGGAGCTAGTTCATTCTGACATTTGTGGGCCAATTAATCCATCTTCTAATGGAGGTAAAAAATACATAATTACCTTCATTGATGATTATAGTCGAAAAACATGGTTGTATTTTTTGCAGGAGAAATCTAAAGCTTTTGCAGCCTTTAAAAATTATAAAGTATGTGTTGAGAAAGAAGCTGGTAGTCCAATAAAAGTTCTTCGTACTGATCGTGGTGGAGAATACAACTTTCATGAATTTGCAAATTTGTGAGACCCATGAAATCACGAGGCAACTTACAGCAGCATATACGCCTCAACAAAATGGAGTTTGCGAGATGAAGAATCGCATTATTTTGAATATGGTGCGAAGTCTTTTGATGAGGAGTGGCATTCCGAATTTTTTTTTGCCTGAAGCTATTAACTGGAGCATTAATATTTTGAATAGAAGTCCCACTCTTGCTGTTCAAAATATGACACCAGAGAAAGCATGAGTGGACGAAGACTAGCTGTAGATCATTTCAAAATTTTTGGGTGCATTGCTTATGCCCATATTCTAGATGAGGAGGAAAAAGCTAGATGACAAAGGAGAAAAATGCGTTTTTCTTGGCGTTAGCGATCAATCAAAAGCTTATAAGCTATACAATCCTAGCACTAAGAAATTTGTAATGAGTTGTGATGTTGTCTTTGATGAAGAAAAGACCTGGCCAATGTTGTTAGACAACATATTCCAGCAGATTTTAATGGTGAGAGTGATGAGAAAAGGCAGCAACCTATGGCAGCAACTCAGAATGATTCACAAAGCTTACCTATGGTTGAAAAAGTTGGAGAACAAAGGCCTCAATGAGTTAGAAAAAGACCATCGTGGATGATGGATTATGAGTTAACTGAAGAATCTGATGAGGACCCACTCACACATTTTGCCTTATTTGCTGATTGTGATTCTATAGCTTATGAAGAAGCTATCGAAGAATCAAATTGGTGCAAGGCGATGGATGAAGAAATGGAAGCCATTGAACGAAACAATACTTGGGAGTTGACTGATCTTCCAATGGGACACAAAACAATTGGTGTCAAGTCGGTGTACAAGACAAAATTGAAGGAAAATGGTGAAATTGACAAGTATAGGGCGCGCTTAGTAGCTAAAGGTTATAAGCAAGAGTTTGGTGTTGATTACAAAGAAGTGTTTGCTCCTGTAGCTAGGCATGATACAATCAGATTGGTGATTGCATTAGCAGCAGAATACTGATGGCCTATCTTCCAGTTGGACGTGAAATCAGCTTTCTTACATGGAGACTTGGAAGAACATGTATTTATTGATCAACCTCCTGGTTATGTGAAGTTTGGAAGTGAGCATAAGGTAATATAAATTAAAAAAGACACTATATGGACTAAAACAAGCTCCAAGAGCTTGGTATAGTCGTATAGATGCTTATTTTTCTAAGGGAGGATTTCAGAAATGTCCATATGAGCATACACTTTTTACAAAAATAAGAGATGGAGGAAAAATGCTCATTGTTTGTTTATATGTGGATGATTTAATTTATACAGGAAATGATAGTGCCATGATTGAAAATTTTAAACAGCCTATGATGCTTGAATTTGAAATGACTGATCTTGGAAAAATGCATTATTTTCTCGGTATTGAAGTGGTGTAATCTGCTGTTAGTATTTTTATTTCTCAAAAGAAGTATGTGCAAGAAATTCTAGACAAGTTTCAAATGAAGAACTGCAACTCTGTTAGCACGCCATCTGAAGTGGGTTTGAAGCTCATCAAAGATCCTGAAGGAAAGAAGGTTGACAGCACCCTTTACAAGCAAATTGTGGGAAGCTTGATGTATTTGACTTTCACAAGGCCTGATATTATGCATGTTGTAAGTCTCATTAGTAGATACATGGAATGCCCAAAGGAGATGCATCTTTTAGCTGCCAAGAGGATTTTTCGATACTTGCAAGGAACCATTGAATATGGGTTGTTCTATAAGAAGGGTGAAAAGTCATATTTGTTTGGTTTTACTGACAGTGACTATACAGGTGATCTTGACGATAGAAAGAGTACGTCTGGCTATGTATTCATGATGGGTTCAACAGCTGTTTCATGGAGTTCAAAGAAGCAACCGATTGTTACTTTATCAACAACCGAAGCAGAACTTGTAGCTGCAACTGCATGTGCTTGTCAAGCCATTTGGCCGAGGAAAATTCTTGAGGAGCTGCACTTCAAACAACTAGAACCGACTATACTTTATTGTGACAATAGTTCAACAATTAAACTTTCCAAGAATCCTGTTTTACACGGAAGAAGCAAGCACATTGATGTTAAGTATCATTTCTTAAGAAACCTCACAAAAGATGGAGCTATTGATCTTGTTTACGGCAGAAGTGAAGACCATATTTACCAAACCCCTCAAATTGCTTGCGTTTCAGAAGTTGAGAAAGTTACTCGGTGTCTGCACTTTGCAAGATCGTGATTAGAGGGTGTTGGCTGTTGATATGTATTAAACTGAGTGTTTGTTGAACATGTCATCACGTGGGTCTGTTATTCTTGTCCTAGTCTTTAGGAATTGTTTCTTCAATTTCCTTTATTGTTGCAAGATGTGGTTTATTGTTATTAACCAGGTCTGTAGGATTTTGTTAGTGGATTTTTGTACGTTTCAAGATTTGTTATGGTCATTAGCATGGTCTTTAGTTTTACCTGGTCTATAGGAGGGTACGTGTCTTTATTTTCTGTTTTGCATGTTCAGATGAGTGCCTAGTTTGGTGGTAGAACGTTGAGTTGTAATGCCTATATATAGGCTGCTTAATTGATGAATGAAGTCAAATGAATCCAGAATTTCCTTTTTCATTTAATAGGTCTTTCCTCTACTTACATATATAAGTTTATTTTTTTTTATCAGATTCACTGTGTTAATTTTCCATCTTATTGTGTTAGGACTGTTATTTACTTTTAAGTCAATGTTTTAGTAGTTAATTTGATTTTGATGGAAAAGTGATTATTTCCAAAATAAAATTCTGAGTAGCTTTCAATTTCGATTAAAAAGTGATCGAGTACGTGTTGGTTCATTAAGACACTGTGTGCTGGGTAAAATAAGTGATTTTGTTGAAAATTGAAATATCTGGACTTTTGGTTAAAGTTGTTTGCGTTATATGTGCAGCTATCAGAAGGTTTGATGCAATAAATTTATTCGAAGTACATGGTTTGATATGTGCTTAATTATTGAATCAACCTCTAACTACTCCAATTAAAATACCTATAACCCCAACTCTTTTCTGTTCGAACTGAAACATTTCAGGGGTGTATAAGAAAATTGCACTGGTTTCCTTCATCGGGTTTTTGGGATGGGCTTATCAGGCAACTCGGCCTCCTCCTTCCAAAACATGTGGCTCGCCAGATGGACCTCCCATTACAGCATCCAGAATACAACTTAATGATGGGAGACACTTGGCTTACAAAGAATATGGTGTCCCAAAGGATAAAGCGAAGTATAAAATAATCTTCGTCCATGGTTTTGATTGTTGCAGACATGATGTTTCTGCTATAACCTCAAACCTTTCCCCGGTAACAGCTTTTTTCTTGTGTTGTTTGGTGGATTTCTGAGTATCAATGTTATTATGTTGAGTATAACGTTATGTGGACTTAACTTTTTTTGAAATTCGTGCACAGGATCTTGTTGAAAGTCAAGGAATCCATATTGTTTCATTCGACAGACCTGGTTATGGAGAAAGTGATCCTAACCCGAAACAAACGGTTAAGAGTACTGCTTTTGACATTGAGGAGCTTGCAGATAAGTTGGGATTGGGATCCAAATTCTATATTGTTGGATTTTCTATGGGTGGACAGGTGGTGTGGACCTGCCTTAAGTATATTCCTCACAGGTATAAATATAATATATCTCAATTATAACTATTGGGGTTTCTCAGAAGCATAGATGTTTGACTAAGGTTAAAAATAAGTAAATATTGCCTCTCTCTCCAAACATGTTGGGCCATGTTACTGTTTCGTACTTTGAAAAAAAGAGGTTACTTATTTTGAAAGAAACTCTTACCTTGTGAAAATAAATAATGATTCCCAACTTTGACTTGTAAAAAGAAGTATTTATACAGAACTTAATTATAAGTAAACTTTTTAAGCTAAGCCAAACATGCTAACAAAGTAGTGAAACCATTTTATATGCACCATTACTTCGCGTGGTTACACATTTCTTCAAGCGAGAGCCTTAATTTTGCCTATCTCATGTAATTTTGACTGTGATCCTGAACAGATTGGCGGGAGCAGCTCTTTTAACACCAGTCGTCAATTATTGGTGGCCTGGTTTACCTTCAAACTTGACCAAAGAAGCTTATGATCAGCAGCCTCCACAGGATCAATGGGCTGTCCGTGTTTCTCACTTCATGCCATGGCTTACCTACTGGTGGAACACTCAAAAATTATTTCTGGGTTCAAGTCTTATTTATCACAACCCAGCAGTTATCTCCAACCAGGACAGAGAACTTATGCCTAGGATTCAATCTATACGGAAGGAGTATCAGGTAATCATGATGTATGTACTTTGACGCGTATTGTTTGGCTAAATAATGATGAACATCGTGCTAATTAAAATATCTCCGTTCAAATTAAGTTGATTTTGAAAATATTATGTTTGCTCTGTGAATACGCGTGTAAATGTATTTCTGAAATTCCTGTAAACCGCTTTATGTTACTTGTGTTTTATAGCATTAGCCGTTAGTTTATAGTAGATTTTGTGAAAGAAATAAGAAGTATGGGTATCATTTATACTTGTATTTCTTACAAAAATGTCTTTGGATAAAAATTACGAGGAGATTCCATCAGGCATCAGTACCTGTTTATGGTTTGACTAAATTTTAAAAAAAAAAAGGAAAAAAGAAAAGAATGAATGAAAAACAAGGAACCAAAGAATCTCACAAGAGACTAATTAATTACCACAGTTAACATCAACCCGGAATAATTATTCAGTATGAGTTCCTGAACATTTTTAACTTGCTAATATTTGTTTCACGTAAGGTTTCTGATCGGTAATTAACTTTCTACTTTTTATCGTATAATTATTTTGAGCAAATTATTCAATACAAATTCCAGAACATTTCCAACTAGCTAATATTTGTGCCGCATAAGGTTTCTAGTCAGTAATTACCTTTCTACTTTTGATTGTATAATTATTTTGAGCCTTAACAGCTGGTAAATATTGAAAATTGTCGAACTAGAGAAATTTATCCGCTTTACATATAAATCACAAGTACTACTTCTATTTGACAGTTGAATGCATGCTAATAATTGAATTGTCATCATAATACATCTTCCCCAGGTCCACATTATCAAATATTATTGTTCACTATTGTGGAAATTTCATCGTGCCAGATGAGTTAATCTTTGAATTTATTTGGACTTACTATTATGTAATAATATGATTGTATTGTAGAATTAAATGTGCATTTTAGGACAAAATACTTGAATTGCAGGATACATAGGAATATCACTATATTAGCTACACCACATGATACATCTCTACTCCAATATTAAACGCCCCTATTTTTGGCTCATGTTTATAAACACTCAAGCCATCCATACATTTCGAGGGTACCAACATGTAGTACCCACTTATCTATAACTCATTTCTATCTATTTATAATTTAAACCGTTTATAAACGCTTCCCAACACGCCGAGTTGTATAAAATGAGTATCATAAGATACCGTGTTAGCTATGGATTTTGACTCCTTGTCACTTGCATTGCCTATGTTTTACTTTTCTCTTCATTCTTTTTCATTGAAAATAATAGGATGCAGTTTGATTTGAAGTAGTTATTGGCTACTATTTTCTAATCTGCTGCAGCATTTTAGGTAAAATGATGGGCAGAAATCTAAAATGGCATTCGTACGAGGGAATGGGCTGTGAGAATGAATTGGAAATCTGGATTACTGAGTCTGTTCCCAGTCCTTTGTTTTGTATAATAGATTCCAACTTTCCTGTTGGACTTTCCACTGTCAAAATCATGGGATTTCCCACTCTACTTCCTACACAGCCCTCCAACAAAAGGATTAGGCCAGCCATTCCCCGATACCCAAAGAACCTCCAAACAAAACCAAAAATGACAAACTACCTTGCTTTTCTGCTGTTGTTTTCCTTACTGCCTTTGCTCTTTACGCGGGTAACAATCCTCTGCCATGAACTCTCTCGGTAGTGTTTCTTCTCCAAATTCTTTGATCTAATTTTCAAACAAAGAATGAGCGAGAGATGCTTAGTCTGCAACGTACGAAATGTCATTGGACTCATAAGAAATGCAAGAAACCTCGTTGTCAAAATGCGAGGTCTTGTCAACCAAATGGCACTAACATGTTTTCCCAATGAAATTTTTAGCATTTGGATTGAACCTATAGCTACAGCTACATCTCGATCCTTGACTGACCATTCCATTTTCTCCATAAGACCAAATGAACAAAATTACATTGATAATGCAGTTTAACGTGTATTCAAGTCAAGATCAAGAGAAGCACATTCTTTAATCATAGCAACTATGATGCCTCAAATTTCTTTCTAGGTGCAATACATTTTGTTTTTAACCATCCCCTTATAGCTGTTTGTATATGCATTTTCCAGTGAATTCAACAAGTTTTACTCCCTCAATTTTGCACGTCTTTATGAGATATGTATGTAAGGAGGCCGTGCTTCATATATCCTGTATTTTCTACTTTGCCTTGTATGTTCTGCATGTAATCCAAAAGCAACTTGTATAACACTCGTTTTATAATACTCTGGTCATTTTCCTTTGCAACTTTTCTTGATCAATTTTAACTCCAGCCATTTTCTTTTCCAAAACTAACTTTTTCCACGAATTTTTACTTTTCTGACATGGCCAGGCACAGGTGAGACAGCAAGGAGATTTTGTATCCCTTCACCGTGATTTGATGATTGGATTTGGGACCTGGGAATTTGATCCTACGGGTCTGGAGAACCCATTTTTAGAAAGTGAAGGTTCGGTACACTTATGGCAGGGAGACGACGATAAACTTGTCCCCGTGACACCACAACGTTACATTGCCCAGAAGCTGCCATGGATTCAGTATCATGAGCTACCAGGCGCCGGACACATGTTTCCATTTGCTGATGGAATGGCAGACTTGATCATCAAAACACTTTTAGCTGGATAGGCGCTCCTTTCACAGAGTTATGTCGGGTTTACATTTCAGCATTTGTTCTGGCGCATCAGCTCAGGTTTTGTAACATCACATGTTGTACATTTCAGCTGTTGTGCACATTGGCTTGGGTTTTGAATCTCATATGTTACAAAAATTTTCTTCAAGACATAATATTTCGACAAGATGTTGTATAAGCACTAAAATGTTTATTTTGAATTAATCAGTGATGGAAGTGAAGGTGTGCACAATTCATGAGCAGTACTGGCTGTGGATTTGAGTGGCCAAAATTACGAGAAAATTCATAAATAAGAGATTAAGTTTCACCTATCTCAAATTTAAGAACATAAAGTTTAAAATTTCAAATGTCAGATTTTTTTAAATTTTATTTATAAATTAATTAATTAAACATATATTTTATGAATTAAATATATTAAGATCACAATTTTATATAATTTGCTCACAAATTATAAATTAATTATTCACAAATTATTTCTCGGTCACAATAAAATTTTTTATAGGTCACATTATTTCACAATCACAAATCGAAAATTTTATAGATCACAATTTTTTCATCGGTCAATAATTTTTAAAATTAATAAATCACATATTATTCATTGATCACAAATCACAAATTTTATATATCAAAAATTAATTTAGCATTACAATTCAAAAATTTTATAGGTCACAATTTGATCATTGGTTACAAATCAAAAATTGAAATGTCACAATTTATTTATAGGTCACAAATCACAAATATTATAAGTCAAAATTTATAGACAGTCACAAATTAACAATTTTTTAGGTCACACATTATTTTTTTTNAAAATTTTATAGGTCACAATTTGATCATTGGTTACAAATCAAAAATTGAAATGTCACAATTTATTTATAGGTCACAAATCACAAATATTATAAGTCAAAATTTATAGACAGTCACAAATTAACAATTTTTTAGGTCACACATTATTTTTTTTATTACAATTTATCTTTTTCATTAATCGAATATTGTTTATCGGTCACAGATTAATCAATTTAATGGTCACAAACAATCAAATAATCTGTGACTACCACCGACACTTGTGACTACTGCCTCACCACTGCCACCAACAGCATGACAACCGAAATCCCGTCGTCGGAACCACCACCTCCCGGCAGCTAATCAACATCTAAAAAATACCGACATCACCACCACCACTACCCATCCGCAACCACCGCACCACCACCACTACCCATCCGCAACCACCGCACCACCACCACTACCCCATTCTACAACCTAAAAAAATTCCCCAACCCTACTATCATCGTCATCGCTGTCGCAACACAGATACACCACATACCGCACACCACACACTGTATAGATCCACCACCACCGCACCACCCACAGCACACCACCACTATTTCTCTATCTCCATTTACACCACACCCAACCACCACCTCACCAAATATCTACCGCCACGCCCACAACATACCACCACCATATATCGCACCACCTACAACACACCACCACACCACACAGATCCACTACCACATACCACCACCGCACACCGTACCACCCACAGCACACCACCACGTTTTCTATCTCCATTTACACACACACCCAACCACCACCTCACCACAGATCTACTGCCACGCCCACAACATACCACCACCGCACCACCATTGCACACACCACCACACTGTACAGATCCACCACCACATACCACCACCACACACTGTACCACCTACAGCACACCACCACCTTCTCTATCTCCATTTACACACACACACCCAACCACCACCTCACCATAGATCCACCACCACACCCACAACATACTACTACTGCACATCGTACCACCCACATCACACCACCACCAATTACACAGCCCCACACGTCGCGATAGAAAGAAAATGGAAAATGAGAGATGAAAGGAAAGGAAAGGAAGAGCAGTAGCAATACAGGTACCACTTTGAACTGCGCGAACGTCGTGATGCCAGGCAACGATTGTGTATGCAGTTTATTGGTTGGTCGCCGAAGACAGAGCCAGAGCAGCCTTTCTTTTTACTGGTTGGATCTGCCGAGGAGAGAGAGAGAGAGAGAGAGAGAGAGAGAGAGAGATGTGGGTAATGATTTGGGATTTTTAGAGTTTGGGTAGTATTAAAGATTTGAATTAATATCCGATTTTTTTATAAATAAAGTTTATATATGAAATTTGAAATTGGAATTTTAAAATTCTGGTTTTGTGCAATTCCACTTTTATTAAGTGACGCTTTTTAAGTGAAAACGTAGTTATAAGTAGGGTTGAGCAAAAATCAATTTGAACCAGTCAAACCGATCAACCTAACCTTAACCAATCGATTTGGATTGGTTTTTTAATTCAATTAGGTTGGGTTCAGATTAGGAAATCAAATTTTAGGTCGGGTTAGGTTGGGTTCTGGGTTATCTGTTAAAATCCAATCAAACACAACCCAACACAACCTAATAAATTAAAAAATATTAAAAAGAAAATTAGTACTTAAAACCAAAAACCTAAAAATGATCAAATTCTCATCTGCCTCACGTCTCTTCTGCCTTTTGTCTCTTATACCTCTAATTGCAGCTCGTGTCTCGTCTTTTCGACTCGATTTTTTGACTATACACTTGGATTGAAAGATGGGATTTTGTATTAAGTTTGGATGTTTAACATTTTTAGTATTATGTTGCATTCATTTTATTCAATAAGTATACTATGTAGGTATTCAACATGTATTTAGATTGATTTAATAAATATTCAATTTGATCATGATATAATCTATTTAACAGGTTTTACAATATTTTTAATTTATATTGTTCTATTGAAATGGAACTTAACCCCACGGACCATTGATCCAATTTTAATCGACTTAAGGCCTTTCAAATCACCCGTTTTAATGTAATTGAAATTGGTCTACATTGAAATGATATCGAACTTTAAAAAAAAATGTTCAAATTCAACGAAAAAGATCACAACCATTGGGACCATAAAAAATTGTCCAACTTGAATTGGATTCAAATCCAAATCAATCAACCCAACCCAAACTAACCCGAGTTTGGTCGGTTCGGATTGGATTGGGTTTCAACAGTGAATGTATTGGTTTTGATTTGAATTATTATCGAACTGAACACATTGGGTTGGGTGTGGGTTGGACTCAAAACCAATACAACCCAACCCACACCCAGCCCTAGTTATAAGTTTGCATAAGTTTCTGATTGTAACAACCTCACAGCTCGTCGTTTAACCAAAATTTTGAAAAGCTATCTTTGCCTAAATTACGCTTCCCATTTGGTGAACAAAATTTGAAATAAGAAGCTCTATTATGTTCTTTGTTATCTTGTCACAAAAATTGAGTTCAACATGACACGTTTAGTGTGTTTCTTGAATTTTTTGGAACTAGGTTCATAATTACTATTCATTTATTATCCAAAAGATTCACTAATCCTTTACATTATAATCCCATCTTATTTATCATGTTTTGGGGATGTAAAATTTTTATGTTTCCACGGCCAATGGTGTAAGAAAACAGAGACAGACTTGAAGTAGTTCTTCAAGAAGAGATTTTACGCAAGTTCACAACAATAAGATCCTCTCTATGGTTCTCAATTATGCATGTCACGGCCAATGCTATTCATTTGGTGCAACTTTTACAATTTTTCATATTATCCTTTTACCCCTCATTTTATACTCAACAAATTTTATTTCCTATTATGTCATTTTATTATTTAATAAAATAGTAAACAAGAAGTAATGAACAATAAATATTGAATACATCAAAATAAAATTATTCATTAAAATTCAAAAGTCACAAATTTGATAATTAAAAACTATTTTTTATATTGCGATTTTAAATATAATATTTTTTAAAATTGTAGTATTAAGTGTAATGGATTTTTAATTTATTAATAAATACAATATTTTAGTTAAATAAATGTAATTTTCAATTTAATAATTTAGTAGTAATATAATTTGTAATTAAGTAATTTTAGAATAAATTAATTTTTCAGATTACAAATAAAGAAATAGAGGAAAATACTGTTCATTTAGTATATTGGTGCAATGAGTTGGAGAAGACTACAATTGATGGTGTGAAAGTTGCACCATTTGTTTTCATGGATTGAAGATGGCCTTACACAAAAATGAAACACCCTTACACAAAAATTCAGTGTGCGCTTAAGAACAATCTTGAATCTTCACCTTCATCACCCAATGGAAAACTTTGCACCATCATGTTCAGCAAATCATCTTTATAAGAATGGCGTTGTATGTGAAAAGCTGAGCCTAGGCCATTGTCTTGGGTCTCAATTCTTGAGGGGCCTCAAAAAATTAAAAACCCAAAAATTCAACAAAAAAAAAATTTCCTTTCTTTTTTGAGTTTGGTCATTTATACCATTTAAAAGACATGATTAAACAACATGATAGACTAAATAAGAGGCACGAAACACATGAACACTTACATCCTCAATGAACTTAATTTTATTTTTATTTTTTTAAAAAAAGTCTCTCATAGTTTTTTGGTAAGCTTATAATTTTTTTAAAAAAAATAAAAAAAAATATTTTTTATGAAAGTTAAAAATAAGTTATTTATTTTAAAAAGGCTCATTTAATTTTTCAAAAATAATATAAAAAATCCAATTTGAATAGAACATGAATGATACTAAAAAGATCAATATGCTTATAGAAAATTATATTTAAAAGATTCAAAAATAATTTGTCGCATAGGGCCTTGAATATCTCAGGATCGGCCTCGGTGAAAAGCAACTAGGTTCACTACCTAAGAACGAATAGCTATGTCAGTTAGCAGAAGAGGGCGATGAGGGCAATCTCCTCCTAGTTTCGGAGGAACCACTAACAAGGGATTTCGTATCTAGGTACGAAGCTTTACAAGCACAATTTGTAGGTTTAATAACCATGCTCTATGGTAATGCGGCCGCAAAGCAAAACCAATTATGTATCCAGTAAATGGTCTACCATCGGTAGCACTAGCATAATTTCCAAATGCAAGCTTGGATCGGTAGTTTGAAGAGTTATTGATTCAGAAGATAGATGTCACAATTGCTCGAAGAAAGAACAAATCACGACTTGTCCTAATCAGTGAGGACCCATTCAGTTTGCAAATTTGTTGGCAAA
The DNA here is from genome assembly GCA_903798395.1 of Fraxinus floribunda. Lineage (NCBI taxonomy): Eukaryota > Viridiplantae > Streptophyta > Magnoliopsida > Lamiales > Oleaceae > Fraxinus > Fraxinus floribunda. Next base: position 15,393 of record CAIGRS010141143.1, read on the forward strand.
TCGAGTTGAATATAAGTGCGGGTGAAATGGTTGTTATATATCGAACAAATAAAAAACAAAGTTTAATCCCATCCTCGCACTGATTTGATATATTATATTATATTGACTTGAAATGTAGTATGAAAAACTACAAACAAAATCAAAGATTAAAACTAAGAAGGGAAGAAGAAGAACAATCCGAGACAAGTGATTTTCACTCTTTTCTTAAGACAAAATTGTCCCGTAACGGTGCTCACGGTTCATGGCACTTGTCTCCTAAACTACAACGGATTCAACTTGTGGTAGAAGCACTTCAAACCACAAGTTACGACGAACTTTCGACGGAGTTTCTTTGTACAAAGAAGAAAACGATTTGAATGAGTTTGGAAGTAATTTGCAAGAGTTTTTATGTAATGCTCAATGCAAATATGATATGGAATGCTTAATGGATGCCCAAGGTGTCCTATATATAGAGGATGAGGGGTTGTGAATGAAATATTGCGCCCCAAGTTCAGCAACACTTGCCAAATGTCGCATTATTCACTGTAGCTAGCATGTCGCCATCTCCTCGCTCGAGTGATAAAAATAGAGACTTTTTGCTAGCCTGTCCCTCGAACGACAGTCCAGACATAAGTTAGCAACAACCTTAGTTAATTTTTCAGATATCTTCCTCTATTTTCTTCCCAACTTTGGACCGTAATTTCTCATTAATCCAAAATTGATTTTAAGATTCCAAATATACCACGACGATCTACTCGACGAGTAGAACAAATTGCTCTATTTACATGTAATTTGACCATCGAATCAAGTTCGAATATTTGATCAAAGTTGACACGAAAGTCACTTTTCCAAGTTTTTGGTTTTGACACTTAACCAAATTTTCAATCTTCTGAACCAATTTTCAACAATCACACACATGAATGAAAATTCGAATATGCATATGAAATGCGAAATTATGATGCATTGTAGAGAGAGAGTAGAAAAACACTGCATCAGGTTTAGGTAGCTTTCGACTTTGAACTTTCCTTAGTGAAATACTATCAAACTTACTTGGCTAATTGGTGAACGACACTTTTCCAAGTTTTTGGTTTTGATACTTAACCAAATTTTTAATCTTCTGAACCAATTTTCAACAATCACACACATGAATGAAAATTCGAATATGCATATGAAATGCGAAATTATGATGCATTGTAGAGAGAGAGCGGAAAAACACTGCATCAGGTTTAGGTAGCTTTCGACTTTGAACTTCCCTTAGTGAAATACTATCGAACTTACTTGGCTAATTGGTGAACGTGATGTCATGAACCATTCAGCCGTTAGTGTAAACCAAGACAACAATACTCACACATATGTCTTCCCTAATTCGTTTATAATTCTCATGACTTGGTTCATTTTGGCCCTGAACCAACCTTGAGTTTCATAAGTGTTTAGAGAATTGTAGTCTCGAGCAATTCTCATTGAAGCGGCCCCACTTCACACTTACATATGTGACCTTATATTAAGAGTATTCTACCCTACTCCACTTAACTTAATTAAGATATATGAATCATTAAAAGAGTATCTTAACATTTAATCATTTTGCAGAAAGCACTTTAATATCATA
>CAIGRS010141145.1:0-10508 GCA_903798395.1 Fraxinus floribunda
TGTGCAGGTGATGTCCACGTGGAGGGGACGTGGTGGGATTCTGTTGAGTCCATTTTTTGGGTTCAACAATTACCATAGCCTTTTTACCAATTTGATACCCCAGTCACCAACAAAATTCAAAGCTATGATGAAAATCGCATAAAAGGTTGAAACTTAAGGAGATGGGGCATATTACCTTGATATCTTGAAATTTAATGGATGTAAGTGATTAATCCAAGGAGGGAGATGTGAAAATGCCCCTATTGGTTGATGCCAGTGAATGTGTGTAGAAGAATATGGGTGATGGTAGAAGCTATGAGTGAGTTTGAGAGAAAAAGAGTGGGGGTTGTGTGGGGATTGTGATCGATTTGTGGATTAAAAACCTCCAAATCGGCCACGAGGCGAGTACATATGGTAAGGTGAGGTACAGGCCTTACCTACTAGGGCTGTTTCAGGCAGCCTCATTTTAGCATCAGGTGTATGTCTGACCTGTAGGCCAAGGCACACACCCTGGTTTGCCAGCAAGGGAAAACTCCATCGAATTTTTTGTCTCTTTTTCTTTTTCATTTCAACCTTTTCAACTTTCCCAAACTTCATTTTGTTCTTGTACGAACATTGTTTTTAAAGATGTAAAGTGTATGTCGACCAGAGAAAATGTCTGAAACTCATTTCTAACTCCAACATGCTATGAACACTTCCAAATTATGTATGAAGGGTGTGAAATTGGTATGAAGCTTAAAAATTTCATGAGATTAACATTTTTTGACTAGCATACTCTTTATCATTCAATGCTCTAAAAAATCTCGATGGCTCCTTGAAAAATGTGATTTTCAATCTAATTACCTAATTATAATTGTAACACTCCCAAACTCATGCAAACACAATTGAAACTTATGTGAACACATGCAAGATTCTTGTGACCATTGTGATGGATGAATGACGTCTAATCTACATTAACAAACTAAAGCAATAAAAATCATAATCTAATGCATCAAACATGATTAAATAAAAGGGAAGAAAAATGGATTGCTTTCCAATAAGTGCTTGACTTTGTTGCTCAAGCTAGTCTGCATTATTAAGTAGCACGATTGTCTTCTCACTGGACTAGTCACCTCCCACAATAAGTTTCAACAGTTGTCATTTACTTTGGACTTCCTCTGCTAATCTTGAGACACCACTTCCACATCACCATGTGGAAACATGGCTACCATTATGAAGGGACCCGACCACCTAGACCTTAGCTTTCTCGGGAAGAGCTTAAGATGTGAATTGAACATCAACACTAGCTCACCAACCTCAAACTCTTTCTCCCTTATATGTTTATTGTTCCATCTCTTAGTCTTTTCCTTGTAAATCTTTACATTCTCATATAAATCCAATCGAAACTCATCGAGCTCATGAAGTTGAGGAACCATATATTTTCATGCCGCACTCATATTGAAATTGAGCAAGTATATTCCTCAATGTGCCTTGTGCTCTAGCTCATTCGGTAGATAACAAGCCTTTCCAAATGCCAGCCTATATGGAGACATGCCAATTGGAGTCTTAAATGTTGTTCCATATGTGTATCATATAGTTTCTTTCCACAATCTTTATGTGATGCATTAACCGTAGCCTCGAGGATCTTCTTCAACTCCCTATTGGAGATCTCCACCTGACCACTAGTTTTAGGGTGATACGAGGTTGAGATACGATGTTTCACTCCATACTTAACCAACAGTGAAGCAAATAGACGATTGTAAAAATGCTTCTCAACATCATTAATAATTACCCTCTCGGTGCCATATTTCGTGAAAATATTCTTCTTCCACCCAACCGTCGTTGGTTGGCAAAGTCACAGCCTCTACCCACTTGGACACAGCATCCAATACCACCAATATATATTGTTAATCGTAGGAAGAAGGGAACGGTCCCATGAAGTCAATGCCCGAAACATAGAATATCTGGACTTCTAAAATATTGTTTAGGGGCATCTTGTTCCTCCCTGAGATGTTTCCGATCATTTGGCACTTATTACAATTTTTCACCATATAATGTGCATCACTGAACAATGTACGCCAATAAAAACCTGATTGTAGTACCTTTACTGCTATCTTGATTGCTGTGAAGTGACCTCCATATGGTGCAAACTAGCAAGATTTAAACACTTGATGCTGCTTTACTTTTGGCACACAACAAAGTATAATCTAATCTAAAAGACTTCTATAAAGAAACAGATCATCTTAAAAGTAGGGTTTCTAGTCACAGAAGAATTTTTTTTCCTGATGACTCGAGTATTTCAGTAGGATGATGGAATGAGACAAATATTTCACGTAATCTGTATACCATGGCATAATGATAATCTGAAAAAGCATCTAATCTTAGAAAACTTCATTGGTCTCATCTATAGGGTTTGACTCATGTGAGTCAAGGCGAGGCAAGTGATCTACAACAGTATTCTCGTTCTCCATTTTTATCTTTGATTTCCTAGTCAAACTTTTGTAACAAGAGTATCCATCGAATAAGTCTCGGCTTATCATCCTTCTTGCTCATCAAATACTTCAAGACATCATGACTCATGTAGACAATTTCCTTCGACCCAGTCGAATATGACCTGAATTTGTCAAAAGCGAACACCACCGCAAAAATCTCCTTCATTATAGTAGCATAATTCATCTTAGCCTCATCCAAAGTCTTACTAGTGTAGTGAACGACATATGAAGTCTTCTGCTTGCATTGACTCAAAACTATCCCCACTGCATGATCATTGGCATCACATATGCGCTCAAACGGATATTCCTAATTTAGAGAAGCCAAAATTAGAGCAGAAACTAACTTTTTTAGAGTGTTGAAAGTATCAAACACTCCTCAAAAAAGTAAAATGAGGCCCTTTTTCCAAATAAATTGCACAATGGCTTCGAGATTTTGGAGAAGTCGTTGATGGAGCAACAGTAGAACCCAACGTGACCCAAGAAACTTCTAACTTACTTTAGTGTTACTGGCGATGGTAGTTTCTCAATAACCTGTATTTTAGTTCAGTCCAATTTAATACCCCTTGCTGATATCAAATGCCCCAACACAATCCTTTCTTGAACTATGAAATGACATTTTTTCCAATTTAGCACAAGGTTGGTATCATTGCACCACTGCACCACTTTCTCCAAATGTTCAAGACATTCCTTAAATGACTTCCCAACGATTGAAAAGTCATCCATAAATACCTCAATGATATTCCCTAACATCTCCAAGAAAATAGACATCATACAGCGCTAAAAGGTCATTGGAGCGTTGCACAAACCAAATGGCATCCTCCTATAAGCAAAAGTGTCATAGGGACACGTGAAGGCAGTCTTTTCCCGATCATCTGACGCTATAAGAATCTGGTTGTACCCTGAATAACCATCCAAAAAGTAGTAGTAATTATTTTGAGCAAGCCTCTCCAAGATTTGATCAATGAAAGGAAGGGGAAAGTGATCCTTCCTTGTGGCATTGTTGGGTTTGCGATAATCAATACAAACTCTCCAACTCGTGATTGTGCATGTAGATGCAAACTCCACTATTTTTGGGCATGATCTGTACTGGACTAACCCAATGGCTATCTGATATGGGGTAAATAATCTCTACATCCAAATGCATTAATACATCTTTTCTTACCACTTTCTGTATAGTCGGATTTAATCTGCGCTGATGCTCAATCAAAGCTTTATAATCCTTTTCCATAAGTATCTTGTACATACAAAGAGAATGGTTGATCTCTTTTATATTCGAGATAGTCCATCCTATTGTTGTCTTGTGATCCCGAAGCACTCAGCAACTGATCTTCCTCTAATCCTATAAGAGTATTCGAGATAATCGCTAGAAGTGAATTCTTATCCTCCAAATATGCATATCGCAGATGAGTGGGCAACTATTTGAATTCAAGGTTTGAAGCTTGCTGTATAGATGGTAAAAGTTTTGTGGGATATTTACCAAGCTTCAGAAATGGTTACTTGAAGAGTGGTTGTATGGCTGCTAAATATCGTGTGCATTCTTCTGCTTTCGCCTTTTTTATAGAAAATCTTGAGAATACACCAAACAAACCTCAAGAAGGTCCTGAGGGTGATTAAGTCTAAATGTCTCTATCGCTAATTCATTGATTACATCAATATGTATGCAAGAATTTGGTTCGTTCTGAAATCTAAAAGCTTTGAACACGTTGATTGGTAGATCCTCAAATCTAACCTCAATATCTACTGACCCTTTTGCACATCAATCAGAGCTCTTCCTGTAGTAAAAAATGAACGATCCAAAATGATAAAGAAGTCCATATCTTCCTCCACATCCAAGATAATGAAGTCTGCTGGGAAGATTAACTTATTGACCTTCACCAAAATGTCTTCACAAATGCCTCGAAGGTGCTCGATCAACCTGTCAGCCAACTGCATTGAAACTATAGTAGCTTTTGCTTTCTAAAATCTAATTTCCTGAAAAAACAAAAAAAAAAAAAAAAAAAAGAAGATGAAGGCATTAAATTAGTGCTAGCTCCTAAATTATATAATGATTTATCTATATATAATTTACCAATGTTATAAAGAATTATAAAACTCCCTGGATCTTTTAACTTTGGTGGTAACTTATGTTGGAGAATTGCGCTGCATTCATCGGTAAGCATGACCGTCTCATTATCCTCCAATTTTCTCTTGTTTGATAGAATATCTTTCATGAACTTAACGTAGCTGGGCATTTGAGCTAAAGCTTCATCGAACAATATGTTAATGTGCAGCTTTTTGAATACATCAAAAAATTTCCAGAACTACTTATCAAGATTATGTTTTTGCAGTCTCTTTGGAAACGAGATCAGAGGTACATGTGCTTTAACAGGAGTGGTTGCCTTCACCTGTGTACTATCTGATGACTCAACTTGATTTTTCTTTATAGTTTTGTTTGACTCATCCATTTGATCCTCACTCGAGGTAGGTACCTTTTCTATGTCAATTGTTGGCTGATTTACATATATTTCTGGTAGCTAAACTCTACTACGTGTGATTGATTTTACCGGCACTTCAGGATCTATTTCAGTATTTGTAGGTAAAGTCCATTGAGTTCTGTTTGACAATGCAGTTGTTATCTGCCCCACCTACTGTTCTAAGTTCTTGATCGAGGCCTGTTGATTTGAAAATTGGTCTCAGTCCTTGTAATATACTAAGGTAGCAAATCTTCCAATAAAGGCATTCTCTCTTACTGTTGTTGCTGCTGTTGGAACCCTGGTGGTCTGTTATGATAGTTTCCTTCTTGTCCTTGTCTTTGTCCTTGCCCCTAGTTGTTCAACCATAAAAGGTTTGGATGTTCCTCCATCTCGGATTATAAGTGTTAGAGTAGAGATTGTTTTGTAATTTCAAAATTCTTTTAGCATATCTAATCTCTTCAAGCTGAGTAACATGTATAGACACTAAAGAGCAGCATGTAGTAGTGTGGTCTACTCTACAACCTTCGTAAATAGGTGGCAATTGGTGTACCATGTTTACTGATTGAGATAGATTATCAATTGTTATTGTAAGAACTTCCATTGTCCAGCCAATACTATCATATCCATGTTGTACACTCTTGCTGTTTTTCTTAGAGTTTCTCTGTCAGTTGGCCACATCGATTGATTTTGGCTATCTTTTCATATAATCCATTGCCCTCATCAACCAAGTTTCATCACGGATCCTCCCACTGAAGCATCTATCATATTTTTGAACTTTTGGTGTAGTCCTATAGTAGAAGATATACTACTGAGCATGCTTTGGAGTGTCAAGACTATGGCTGAACCTCTCCCATGCTTCAGGTTATCTCTCAAATTCTTGCTGCTAGAAGGTGTGGATTTCATTCCTAATTTGGTGAACTTGAGAAGGTGGGAATAACTTTATGTGAACTTTTGAATCATATCATTTCATGATTATATGCTCCATGGGGTAAATAGATTTAACCATTCTCTTATGACATCCTTTAAGGTATAAGGGAATAATTGCATTTGGAATGCATCTGCTGATATCCTTTCGTGATTGATAACTTCACATAAGATGAGAAGAGTCGAAATATGTTTATTAGGATTCTTCGAGTCTTTCCAAAAAAAACCCTATGTCTTGATGATTTTGAAAAAGATTTATGATATCCGGTATGAGGTGGAAGTTAGGCTATCCGGATGGAGGATATACTACGGCAGGTTGTACTAGTGCAAGAATTGGATTTATATAATCTCCAACTAAAATATGAGCTTCATTCTAGATAGTTCTCTATTGATCTAGCCGCAGTAGTTGATCCTGAACTTGATTATGTGGTTGATTCTGATTATCGACCATTTTCCTTGCTTGGCATTATTATTTTCTACGATTTTTGAATCTCCATTTGATTTTGTGATCTATTAGAGCTAGATCAACCTTGTCACGAGCTTGCATAAACCAAGTTCGCCTGAGTTGAGTCAAGACACAAGAGAATTAAATATTGTAATAATAGCCTAAAAAACAAAAACAAAAATGAAGACGAATCTAAAATATCAATAACTAAAATTAACACAGTAGTTCCCTGACAACGATGCCAAAAACTTGTTCGTCAAAATCCCACAAGCGTACAAGTTTGTTGTACAAATAATAACCGTGATGAGAGAATTATCGTCCCACATAAAATACAGTTCAATTCTAGTGTATTTGATATATTTAAATTTGTGATTGTAACAAAAGATAATTGGTTTGTATCTAACTATGTTTTATAACTACGAAAGTAATAAAAACTAGTTTTAAATCAAATGCGGACGAACATATGAGATTTCCAACTCCACTAATCAACTCTTAATTCAAATCCACAACGTGCGATAATCAATTCAATTCATGCAATTGTAAGATTGATAACTCCGCTTTTATTTACTATTATTTTCCAAGATATAATAAACTCATGTTTACCACGAGATGATCATATCCCTAGTCTGAATTCGTATGACAAATATGCATTGAAGTTTAGGATTATCATACACAATCGCACACGTCATAAATATTATTTCTAATGTTTATTGTCTATGTGTTTGATGCAAATTCATGTAGCAATAGTAGCTACAGAATACACAACAAATTAGAACAAACCTAAAAAAAGCCAAGAATAAATGTTTGATAAGCTCGACCTAATGTAGAATGCCACAAGAATTTAATTCTTGATAAATCCAAAATTAATTTAATGAAGAACGAGAAGACTACAATATGTCTCGCAACATTATCTCTCAAATTGTGTGTCCTTTTTACCATGAATGAAATTAGTCCTATTTATAAGGAACCCATAAAACCTACTTAAAAATTGAATTAATGTTCAAAATATCAAGAATTACTATAAGACTAGAGTTTTAAATAAAATAAGATTCTTTCCAAAAATTGAAATATTCGGTCCCGAATTTGTATTATGCGGCTGCATAGTGTATGGGCATGCAGACGCATACTTCACCCAAAAAATCAACTCTAATTCTCGGTATAGAGGCATGAGGTCGCATGCCTAGGGTCGCATAGTTACTTTTTCTAGTTTTCTCGTCCGCTGCTTGAACCAAGTTGATCCATTTTGTTTATTCTTCCAAACCCAACATGAAACTTGTTCATTTGTTTGTTGTGATCAATGTTTCGTCCACCGTAACTTGAGTAAATAATCCCATAGCCTCCTTGACCTTCTTTGTTGGCGACCTCATCATTGGTCCTTCCTCAACGACCAATAGATCCTTGCCTGGATTGCCCTCATATTGTGGATCACATCATCTCCTCCATCTTCGAAAGGATTCAACCTCAAATCTGTACCTACATAAAAGAGATAAAGATCAGAGACATTAAAAGTAGCCAAAACATTATACGCACCTGGAATATCTAATTTGTAGACATTGTCATTGATCTTTCAAAGACTTGGAATGGTCCATCATCCCTTGATTACAACTTTGACTTCCTTTGATCTGGAAAGTGTCCTTTCCTCAAGTGTACCCAAACCCAATCTCTTGATTCAAATGTAATGCACTTTCGTTCGTTATTTGCTTGAGAAGCATAATGCTCATTTTTCTTCATAATTTGCAACATTACCTTTTCATGGAGTGATTTCACCAAGTTAGCCATATTATTTCCATCTAAGGCACCTCTTTCATTCACTAGTAAATGAATTAAATCCAAAGGTGTTAGTGATTAAAAACATATACAATTTCCAATGGTGAATAATAAATAATAGAATGTGTGGCCCTATTATATGCAAATTTGATAAATGGTAAACACTCCTCTCAACTCTTCAAATTCTTATTAATTATAGTGAGTAACAATTGTATCATAGTCCTATTAACTACCTTAGTTTGCCCATCCATTTGTGGGTGACAAGTAGTAGAAAACAATAGCTTGGTTCTTAACTTATTCTACAAAATCCTCCAAAAGTGAGGAATTTCACATCCCTATCCGATACAATGCTTCTAGGAATATCATATAAGTGCATTACTTCCTTAAAGAATAAGTCTGCAATATTAGTGGCATCATTAGTTTTATGACATGGTATAAAATGTGTCATCTTACTAAATCAATTTACCCCCACAAATATAGAATTTGTTCATTTCTTAATCCTAGGTAAATCCAATACAAAATCCATAGATACATCAATCCAGAGTTCACTAGAAACAGGTAATGGCATATATTAACCCTAATGTAAAACCATAAATTTAGTCTTTTTACAAGTGATGCATCTACTACAAGCCTGATCAACATCAACTTTCATCTTAGGCCAATAAAAATGTTCACATAGCATCTCTATGGTCTTCTTAACCCCAAAATGACCCATTAGACCTCCACTATGTGCTTCACGTACTAATAATTCTCTTATTGAACATTTATGAAAACATAACTTATTTTCGCGAAATAAATACCCATCATGCCTAAAGAATCTATTCATAGTACCCTTATCACATGATTTGTATATATTAGAAAAATTTGCATCATTAGCATACATGTCCTTAACAAATTTAGCGCCTAAAGAAGTTAGAAGTAGTTATCTCCTTGACAAAGCATATACTACTATATTTTCTTCACCTTGTTTGTACTGAATAACATATGAAAATGTATCGATGAACTACATCCACCTTGTATGTCTCTTGTTTAACTTACATGGACCCCTTAAATGCCTCAATGACTCATGGTCAATGTGAATCACAAATTTCTTTGGCCATAGGTAGTGCTGTCATGTCTCCAACGTTCGAACAAGTGCATACAACTCCTTGTTATATGTAGGACAGTTGAGAGCTGATCCACTTAGCTTTTCACTAAAATAAGATATTGGCTTTCGTTCCTGCATTAAGACAACTCCAATATCTATTCCTAGGGCACCGCATTCAATCTCAAAAGTATTGTTAAATTTAGGTAGTGATAAAATCGGTGTGGTGCACAACATATCCTTAATAGTATTAAAAGCATGTTCTTGTTCAACGTCCCAATGAGATCCTACACTTTTCTTTATAATTTTCATGAATGGTGTGGCAACTGTGCTAAATTTTTTAAAAAACGCCTATAAAAACTAGCTAATCCATGGAAACTTCTTACTTCATTTATGCTTTTAGGTGTTGGCCACTCTTTAATGGTTTTGATTTTCTCATCATCCACTTCAATACCCTTTGCACTAACGATATAACCAAGAAAAACATTTTTTTCCAAGAAAAATGTGCACTTTTTAAAGTTAGCATAAAGTTGTTCTTGCCTTAAGACCACAAACACTCATCTTAAATGTATATGTTCAATTAGATCCTTACTATATACCAATATGTCATGAAAGTAAACTACTAAGAATTCACCTATAATGTACGTAAAACATGATTAATTAATCTCAAAAAGGTCCTAGGTGTATTAGTAAGTCCAAATGGCATGACTAACCATTCATACAACCTATAATTAGTTTTGAAAACGATTTTCTATTCATCTCCTTCCTTCATCATAATTTGATGATAACCACTTTTAAGATCAACTTTACTAAATAGAATAACAATACTTTATCGTTATATTGTTGATGGCCATGCATTCGACACACGTCCTCTAGGTTCCATCTTTCTTTGGCAAAAATAGCACGGCATGACACATGGACTTATACTCTCCCTCACACTCTTTGCTCATCAATTCTTCCACTTGTCTTTGAAGTTCCTTAGTCTCATCAGGATTACTCCGATAAGTCGGCCTGTTTTGAATGATAGCTCCAAGTACGAGATTAATTTGATATTCAATGCCTTGAATAGGTGGTGGCCCACTAGGCATGTCCTCTGGAACCACGTCTTCGAATACATGCAACAACGAAGTAGCCAAAATAGGGAGGGGTATATTAGCTTCCTCAAAATTGAGGAATGACTCCTTACAAACCAATAAGATCATTGGTTGGTTCTCAACTGCCACCCCCTTCAACTCACTCCCTTTTGCAAAGAAATTCACTTTCGACTTTTCTCTTCTCTCAAAGGACTTTTTATCTTTACTCTCTTGTGGCTCCACTCCTTTTTCTCACTTTTAGTTACCTCCCCCACACTTAGCTTTCATTCGTCCTCGGGCAAAACTCAAATT
>CAIGRS010141209.1:0-20281 GCA_903798395.1 Fraxinus floribunda
AGCGGTGGAGAAGAGTAGATGTGGTCATCAGCCGGTGGAGGTGGTGGAGGAGAAGAGAGAGTGTGTTTTTGTTATTTTTAATATTTTCATAAGTTTTGGACTGATTTGCATTTTTAAAAAAGTTTAGGAACAAATTGCAATTTATTCTTTATTTTTCTTTTCTTTCTTTTTTTATTTATATATGAAGGTATATTTGTCATTTTATGTTAAAAATTGGTGAAAATGACGTTCAGCGCAAAAAATGTGAAAGGTAGGGACGTTCTGTGCCAAAAAACGAAAAATAAGGACATTTTCCACAAAAACCTTCAAAGGTAGGGACGTTTTGCGCAAATTACCCCTAATTATTTGTTATATGGAGCCTGTTTGGTAAAGATTAAAATCGGATTAAAATTGAAAAACTAACTGTTATTGTTGACTTTTATTAGACGGGTGGGACCCAATAAGCCATATTTTCAATTTTAATTGGATTTTAATTGTTACCAAACAGGCTCATGAACAATCAGTAAATGTAAGTAGATAATGATCCATGGATACGAAATTTCACAAGTTGCAAGAGTCTATCACAATTTCTAACTGATAACCTCATTACAAAATAAACAAACTCACATATACTGCTGGAAAAGGAAAATGATATTAATTGCTAAAAGATTATTACCTCTTTTCTATATCGATTCCCCATAAAGAACAGCAGCGACTTGCGATTCTCAACCCCTACATCCCCATTGTAGGTATTAATGCGATGTGAATATGGCAAGATCACATCTTTAATGAGGGATGCCTGATTGCGACCCAACCTCCCAAAATCTGAAACCAAGAGCACCCCGTTCCTCACCCTATCAATAATCTTGTATAAAGCATTGGGATCCTGACATATGAATACATGATCCCACCCATTATTCCTCTTCCAGTACACCTGCTCCTCCAACCACTCCATCAAACCCTCCTGCATCAGAAATTGCCAATAATATAAGAGAACATCTTTTTGCAACACATGGATAGAGCAGAACATATGCACAATTCACCCTATGTTATGTTTTACTCCATACTTCATTTGATTGATGTGCCTTGCTTACGATAATATTCTCTGGCAATGTACAAGTATTGAAGTACGAGTACAACAAATAATTTTGTTTTATTATCCAAGTTGAAGATCCAAAAAATACCAAGAATTCGAAACTGGCAATCTTTGAAGCTCGAAATTCAAAAAGTGAGCCATACCTGCATTTGCTCATCATTGTACTTAGGTCTATCCACAGGGTCATTTGCATTAGCGGGTCGGATCGGGTTGACCACGAGGCTCAGCGACGAGAAAAAGGGCACGTAGAAAAGGTCTGCATCCTCGGGGTCCATGACCCGAATCACAGCCGACTCGATACGGTTCTCACTTGGCCGATTCAAATCAGAGAACAAGTACCACTCAGCCGAGTGCTGGTTCCCCGGGTACTTCAACAGCGCATCATCGTCCACCGGCACTCCTCCACGCGCCGCCGCGTAGTTCTCAATCACCCCGTAAGTAAATATCCTCGGCAAGTCATACATATATATTTTCACCTTATTAAGGTTAGAATTATCGATACCTGTCTCAAATTTACTAGATAAAGTGAGTAAATTAGAATTATTAATATTGTTGTAATTGGGAGGAGTGTAGAAGAGGAATGTGTAGAGGGCAAAGATGGTGAGAAGGGAGGCTAGGATAAGAGTGGGTTTTATGAAAGATTTACGGGGCATTTTGAGAATTGTTTTAGCTTTGCCCCCGTTCAGATTTGGTGAGGTTGGTGTTGTAGGGGACGACGATGCGACAGAGGAAGGTGGTGGCGATCTGAGTTTGGGCCGCTGATTCATGGGGGAAGAAAGGGCATGATTTTACTCGTCAATTTCACACACCGAAACATTAAGGTAACAACAGGAAATGTGATTATTTTATTTTTGTTGAGGAAATTGCATTACATGTCATTTTTTTGCTTTGTATTTTAAAAAAAATGTCAATTTTTTAAAGTTTTTGTAAGATTGTCATTTTTGAACATTTTTACTCCTATAGAGAATTTAAATACCCAACACATTCTTGAGTGACAACTAAAAAAAATTGTACAAAAAGTCGAAAAAATTGAAAACCACCTAACAATTGTACTTGAAAATTTTGGACAAAAAAATTGTGAAACCCAAAACCAAACCACGTTTCCATCCGTTGACCTATTTCATTTTCTTTGGACCTTCATTCCAAGAAAAAATCGTAGAACCCGTCGGTTTCTTTGGATTTCTATCAACTTCTTGGTAAGCGGATAAGCCCTTCCACGTCTCCCTCCACCTCTCTCCGTCGAACACTTTCTTCCCATCTGGTGACTCATTTCCAGTAATATTTGAGCCTGTGAACAGTGAATAGATGATTTTATGAATCTTAGAACTGGTGAATTTGTGATTTTTGAATGGTTGAATCTGTCTGCTTTTGTAACCTATTGAAGTAAAACTACGAGAGAACTTAAACTGCTTTTGTCAATATGTGATTTGTAAATTTGATTTGGATGTTTGTTTTGTGAATTGTGTTTGTGATATGTGAGATTTAGTTTGGGAACTTCATCAAAATTCAAAATAGAGGGAGTGATTATGTATTACAAGATCATGTATTTTTACCTTCTCAATTGTGATTGTGTTTAGCCTTCTAAGTGAAAATGTCTTTTTTTAACTTGTAGGTAAATTGGGTGTTACTTTATGATTTTTGAATTAAGAAGAGGTAAAGGTAGTTTCACGATCGGCTATATTAATAATGAACCTTACATTTGCTTGTTTTTATAGAGTCAATGCTATAATATGGAAGAAGTTTCATTGATTATCTTGTCTTATATTTGCTTTATAATATTGTCTTGATATTTTCGTTGTCTATTTGGCTCCTACTATGTGGAGAGGACTAGCTGGTTTGATCAGATGATTGTAAATACTTTACTTGCTATATAAATTGAAGGAAAAGAAAGGAGTTATAGCATACGAAAATTGAGTGTTGAGTAGGAGGGGGCTAAACGGTATGCTTAAGGTTTTTCATGCTCTTGTTGGTTGTTCGTAACTGGTTATTAGGAATACACATAGTAAAGATAATTCTACTACCCCTTTATAATTCTAAATTTTATCTCCTAATGATTGAAACATAAATGAGCGGCATAAAAAACAATCAAGGTAAAATGACTACTCAAGTATAAATTGAAATTCATGCATGCAAGAAATTGGACTAGATTATTGGGAATTATGCTTGTTATTTAAATTTAGAAGTGTTGTTGAATTGATTACATTAGTTAGCATTTGCATTATTACAAGTATTTGGAGGAATTAGAATTTCTGTATTTACAAGACGAGTGTATTTACGAGGAGAATGTCACGTTTGTTCTGCATTTAGGAATGAAATTAGCTCTTGAATAATACCTATTTACTTGGAGGTCCAAAGTAGATTTCCAGACAGTTCACTGCAGTAATTCTTGACAGATGGAAAAATATCAGCAGATGAACTTCGAGGCCCGACAGTTGAAGTCAGTTTTCTCGACACATGACAGTACCACATGTCGAACATTGGTTCATTCGAATGTAATATGTGTGTTTCGCATTAACATGTACGAAATATTGTGAACCACAATTTTTTCAATTATTTTTGTAGATTTGTAAAATATTGTTTCGTGTTTTATGATTTTCTTATTACATGATATTCGTTTTATTTCATTATATGATCTTCGTATTATTTCGTTAAATTGTGTTTCTTTATTTGTTGTTGTACATTGGTATCAACATGTACCAAATATCATGATCTGATACTTTTTTTGTTTTCTCATTGTTCCTTGCTAAAGAGATGGATTTTGAATTCCTCATTCCGGAAAATGCACGATTGTCGGGCCCACATTTCCCAACGAAGCAACTTTAAGTACGTTAAAAGGGTCCAGACCATTGTAGAAGTTATAATATGTCTAAATTCCAACTGCATTCGATAAATGTAAACTTGGAAGCTACTGTTGACTATGAATCTCGACTCATCGTACTTTTGCATAGGTGATGCGACTGAATTGCCGGTTGCGCCCACCATACTCGAGAAGGAAATGATGTCGCTCACACAAAAAGGCAGCGATCGACATGCCTTCGATGGCCTGCAGCATCTATCAGGACTCCGTATGCTAGAGGGGGAGGAAGAGAATAAAGAAATAAGTGAGTTGATCATGTGTTAACATACTATGAATGAGTCCATGCTTTACAGTGCACTTGCGTTAATTTCTGTAATACATTTTGGCCCTTTTCCACTTGAACTGTGTAATGTGATTTCGTGCCTTTCGTGGATGATGTACATACGATTCGATGTATGTAGAAACTATGTTCAACGTCAGTCATATGCTTTATTGAGACACTAATTTGGGTATGAATTTTCGTTTAGGCTGGTCACCTGCGTCTTGTTAGGAGCAACGACATGAAGCTCTAAATGAGATCTACGCGGAGGAGGATCTACAAGATGCAATAGGGACTGCATAAAAGGGTAGATCTCCAATTGGGGCTTCACATGGAACAATATTTTTGAAAAAAAAAATTAATGTATAATCTTCCCGTTAGTTGCTTCAATCTCTGTCAATGTAACACTTGGGAATTGTGTAAGAGTAGCAAGAAAATTGTTATAGTGATGTTGAATGTAGATCTAGGGCCATGGATCGTGCGTGGATGAATAAATGTTTTTATGTGTATGGCAAAATGTTGTCGATGTTATCCATGTTGTCTAAAGTTCGAGTACTGTTTTGTGGTTCGAATATCGTAATGCAATAACTCAACATTATAAGATACGAAGGTACTAATGAAAATTGATTCCTAACAACTAAGATACAAATGTACTAATGAGAATTGATTGCCAATAATTATATACAGGATTTTTGAAGAGAAAATGGTACAGGCTCATTAAGATTTACACTTGTCTTAAATTAAAGAACCAATTTAGGTCATAAATGTACAATTAGACCCTAAACCATCACACCAATTATCTATCAAATTAAGTTTGAGATGTGACTTAGTGGTTGGATAATAAATAACCATAATTGCTTCCACCCAAGAAATTCATTATAAATAGCTTGTCATCACTTCATTATGATTTACACTTGAACACTTCATAAGTTTTTGTGGCACTCTATACTACTCACATACAAAAATAGTTTCACCCTTTACGTTTGCATTCTCCATAATAGGTATGTGCCAACTATTGAGAACGACAGAAATAATCTGTCCGGAATGACAGATGACATGTCGAGATGCTATGCAGTGTTATGTCCATTACGTTTGCATTCTCCATAATGGGCTCGTCCACGGGAAGCACTGAATCGTTCAATCTGTTTTGTTCCATCTCCACTTCCATTCGTCATCCGCATGAACAAACTATTTCAAAATTGCGACACTATAAATCTCAAATGATTACTCATACCTGAAATGTTGGGATTGCAATAATAAGGATTCTGCACAATAAATATGTCCACATTAATAATATGAAAGTGGAGCATTCGAATATTTAAATCCATGGAGTAGCAGAAGGTGAAGTCAAGGGTGTCAACAGTTTTCAAATGTCGAATTCGACAGTTAAATTGTCTATCCCGACAGTTCATATATGTCGGGTTCAACAGTTTTCATGTCTACCCCAACGGTTTCAAATAAACTATTCGACAATTGAACTGTAAGAATTGTTAGGAAGCTTGAAAACATGTATTTGGTACATTTGAAGAAATTATTCAAACCATTAATGGTGATAATCAATTCTCAACTACAACATCTTCCAATTAATAAATAACTCAATGCTTCATTAAATATGTAATCTTTTATTTTTTTTAAAAGATATTGATATTTTTACCCTACCAAACAATTCAATGAATAATAGTTGGAAGTTTCAAAAATTTCTCTCATTGCATTTGACCATGTTGTATTTAACATCTAAAAAATAGTAATCTATAAGATAAAATTTTAAACAATTTGTAATGGCTAACATCTTAAAATGGATGATGAATTCAATAGTAATATGTTCTTGATTAATGAATGAGGAAAATGGAGAAGAAGTTAGGGTTTGTTAATGGGAATAATATGTGTGGTTATGTTAATATTTCAAATTCTTTTAGCTATTTTTTTTTTAACAAAATTCATATTATTCAATATAATATACAAATTAAATCATCACATCATAACATTAATTACATTCAAATCAAGCATTAAATGTTCCTAAAAATGTGTCATTAATGGTAATTTGGACCTTTTGCACAAAGAAAGTGACATTTTTGCTCACCAAAAGTGAAAATAACAATATTTTTTTTGGATTTTCAAATTTAATGACATTTATGCTTTGTTTTAGGATTACGACGTGATTTGGAATTTTTCTCCACCAATTTTGACCGAGCTTGAATAGAATATATTGGAAAAACTGATCATTGTTAATTTTGTTGACACCAATTTTAGATAGTTAGAGATTATGCAAAGTCATTATAGTGTATTTTGATCGATTCTTTCAACACACTAAATCGATGAGTTTGATTGTTCCTCATTTTTTTTAATATTTTTACCTCTTACAAAATAATTATTTCCAATCAACATATTTTTTTTAAAAAAAAATTAACTTATAAATTAAAATATATTACTAAAAAATTATTTATAGCAAAATATTATATTATAATTAAAAATTACTTATAAGCAAAATATTAATGAAAAGATAAAAAATTACATTATAATTGAAAAATGTGTGGTTGAAAAAAAAGGAAAAGTTATTGATGATGAAAAATATTATTTTATTGAAGAATGTGTGGTTGAAAATGAGTAGAAGAATGAGAATGAAAAAAATAATGTGTACCAAATGGGGCCTTAATGACATTTATGATTTGTTTTAGGATTACGACGTGCTTTGGAGTTTTTCTCCACCAATTTTGACCGAGCTTGAATAGAATATATTGGAAAAATTGATCATTGTTAATTTTGTTGACACCAATTTTAGATAGTTAGAAATTATGCAAAGTCATTATAGTGTTATTTTGATCGATTCTTTCAACACACTAAATCGATGAGTTTGATTGTTCCTCGTTTTTTTTTTATATTTTTACCTCTTATAAAATAATTATTGCCAATCAACATATTTTTTTTTTTTAAAAATTAACTTATAAATTAAAATATATTACTAAAAAATTATTTATAGCAAAATATTATATTATAATTAAAAATTACATTTTTTAATGTAATATTAACTTTTATTACTTATAAGTAAAAATTTGTTTCATCTAAAAATTTTATTTATATTATAAATAAAAATGCTACTAATAAGACAATAATTCACTTATAAAATAAAAAACATTACTTACAAATAAAAAAAATTCACTTAAATTTATTTATCCCTTGTTTTTTCCACATTATTTTCAAAATATATTTTTTTTATCTCTTATTTTCAACTACATATTCTACGCAAATTCAAATCTTTTCCTTATTTTTAACCACACATTCTCTATAAAATCACTATTTCAAAATGCATTTTTTACCAAAAAAAAAAGGCGGCTCGAACAGATCTTAAAGTATAAAATTAACTTATAATTGTAAAATTAATTTATAAGTAAAAAGCATTAACTTAACATTTTAAATAGATATATAACATTATTTAATTTTTAAGTTAAATATTAATTTATATGTGAAAAAACTATCTATAAGTAATTATGAGTAAAAAAAAATCATATAAGAAACTAGAAATTAAAAATTTTACTAAAGGACATTTATGTAATTTTATTCTTTTAAAAATCTTTCAGAACTAATGAATAATAAACTCCTAAATATGGGTTGGACAGTTTTACTAAAATCACTCAGAATCGAACTGTTCATAAAATGCTCAGAATCGATATCGATACTTTAAAAAACGTTAATAACCGGTACGCCAAAACTCCCCCACATGCCATTTGGATAATTACATTCACACCACCATTTTTATTTCTTAGACTACATTTTAATTACATTTAAGATTGTCAATTTTACTTATTATAACATTTATGTTCCGCACGATTTTAATTTCATATTATTCTTGTTCTCAAACTTTTCATTGATTAATATATTTTGTATTTGATAATAGTTTGTGTTCAAAAAGTCTATTGAAATAACGTATAACAACTTATTTTTTTACCATATTTAAAAAATAAATAAATAAAAAAGTACGTAAAAATATCTTCCCTCATTTCAAAGTATAGAAACAAAATATTTTGACGTAAATAATGATCAAGGACGAGATGTTCTAAATAATGGAAATTTAGAGAAAAGAATTTGATGAAAAAATTAAAGAAATAATTTCTATAATGAGCAAAGATTGGGGATCTTAACTGCAATTAAAATGTGGTGTAACAAATAAAAATTGTAGTGCCAATATAAACACCATTTGTTTTATTTCTCCCTCCTTCAATAAAAGATAAACTTTATTTTTTTTTTTAAATCCCAAATTATAAACCATTTTCCTTATAAGTATAGAGTTTTTTAGTTTTCTAATATACACATATTTAATGTACCTTATTATCAACAAATATAATTAATCATATTTAAACAATTATTTAATGTAGAGACATATTATTAAAAGTTTAAGAAAAAAATTATATTTTAAACTATATTAATTAAATTTTCTTAATCCTTGTGAAAATAGAAACAAAGTCATCTTTATCACATTTTTTCTTAACTTTTCAAATTTATATTTTCTACTATATTAATTACATTTTCTTAATCTTTGTGATAATAGAAACAAAGTCATCTTTATCACAATTTTTCTCCACGTTTCAAAAATATCACTAACATTCAGTTTTTTCTTATTCTTTTTTTATTTTGAGTATTACATACATCCTCAACCACTTTTTGAGCACATATCATTTAAATTGAGATTGATATACCAAAAATATGCTTGTAAGAAAATAGGTTTTTTACAATTAATTTTATTTAATTTTCTAAAAGTGAAATTCTCTGAGCCCCAAAAATTTCAAGAGAATCAAAATCTTCTCCAAATTAAATTCAAGCCAAGTCCCAAGATCAACATCTTCTTCATATTTAAGTCAAATTCAAGTCAAGTCTATAAATTCAACCAAGTCCTTGATGTTCAAGATTCAAGTCAAGTGACCCTTCATTTTCAAACACTCAGATCGTTAATCAAATAATCGTGAGATTTCTCAATCACGAGAGGATAACACGCCTTTCATTTCACAAAAAAATAAATAAATAAATAAATAAATAAATTTATAGCGACTTACGTATTTTATACACAAAATTATTGTAACAAGTCCGAACTAATTGAATATTTGTATCAGAAATTCCTCAAATTGGTTTACATAATAAAATGGACAATATGATATTATCTGAAATATTGTAAACATCATATTAACATAGTATTCTATTATATAACATGATCATTATTAATTAATAAATTTTGAATGTGTAATATTTAATGAGGTTACAAAATCTATTCTTTAGCTAAATTTTGGATGATTTGTAAAATGTACATGTTTGTATATAATATATTTTAGTTTTTAAATTTATCAAAAATGAATTTTATTGATAAATTTACATTTGTTAATATTGGACTTATGTATATATAATATACATAATTATTCAAAAAAAATTAGATCGTTTATTACCAAATTCTATTGGAAATTTACTTAATATGCACAACGAAAAATATAATAATTTCAATTCTCACCGAGAATTTGTTTTGTATTTAGATAAAAATTGTGATAGAAATTATACATTTTGTAGATTTTGCAAACGCATTTGTTGATCTTGGAACACAAACAATCACAATCTGCAATCCTCAACTGTCAAATTGTCCATAACGACTTAAATATCGTTTTCTGCAATTCATAACGATGTATATATCGTTATCAGTACTGTACGATGTTTGAAATTTGATGAAACTTTTGTGTTGAATTACAATTATGGACACCGCGGATATGGTATGAATATCTGTTTGTTATCCAGTTGAATACAATTATTCAGTTGAAGGTGCATGTAAATTAAAATATGCAGAGAATGGTAAAGAGAAAATTTCTTTGTGTAACCTTTTAGAATTAAGTTGTTGAGAATCAAGAAGAGTTTGGTGATTAATGGCGTTTATTGCTAATAGAGAGTGTAGAACAAATTGTAAATATGAACAACAAAGAGGAACATGTTCGAACAGACAATGATGGTAACCATGACAATGGTGATGAAATATCTGTAGATTGTAATGGTTTTGATGTAAATGAAGATAGTCTCCTAAGAGTAGATGACAAAGATAATTCTCCTATACCAGATAACAATGATATGGAGTTACACATGGATGAGCCCTGTAGTCAGATTGTATCTGCAAGTGTAAGTTCGCTCTGTTGTGGAACATCTTGTTCATTACGTGTAGGAAATTTGATTTGGACAAGTTCCCATACGCGCATGCAATTGCTGTCGTAAGGTTTAAAGGAGATAACGGCTATAACCTATATAGCCCTTTTTATACTAATATTTGTTGAAAGCAAGCATATTCTGCATTTGTATACCCTTTGCCAAATGAGGTCAAATGGAGAATTCATAAAAATGTGATGGATAGAGAAGTATTTCCACTATTAGCACAAAGACAGGGTGAGCGACAGGCCAAAAAGAGGAAAAGATCAGTCGAAGAGATGCGTATCCCTCCTAAGTGCAGTAGGTGCAAGAAAACCGATCATGTTAAATCCACTTGCACGTGCCAAGTAGCTGATAGTGAAACTTAAGGTTGTAATATTGTCGTAACTTGTAGCTTTATAATTTTGTACTTATTCGAAGCACAAAATGATTTCTTAGATTTTGTAGTCATTGTGCCATCAAAATGATTTTGTACTACTGGAATGGAATTAAAGTCATTTTACGATTATGTGTTTATAAAAAAGTATAATTTCCGTTTGCTGGTTTACGTCGTTACAATAGACGTAAATGTCATTCCAGTACAAAAATGCACTCATTCTAATAACGACATTAATATTGTTTCTGTGTTACAAAACAATATAGAGGTCGATGCACTGATTAACATAATGATATTAAAATCGTTCCTCAAACGCAAAACAATTTAGATATCGTTTGAGTATCAAATGCACACTGCTTCATAGATTTTCATAATGACATCCATATCGTTTCAGCATAAATTTGATGAGTTTGTACTCGTTTCAGTTGAACACGTAAATAAAACGACATATATGTCGTTTCTTTTCATATCAAACGACAATGATATCTTTGTAATATCAAACCCACGAAATAACGTAACGACATCCATATCGTTTCAGAACAAATTTGACGAGTTTGAACTCGTTTCAATTGAAAACGTAATTAAAACAACATATATGTCATTTCTTTTTACATGAACGATAAATATATCGTTGTAGTGTCAAAAACACTAAATAACATAACGACGTCCATACCGTTTTAGTGTAAATTTGACGAGTTTGAAATCTTTACAATTCAAATAATTACAACGATATTTATATTGTTGTTTTTCATGTAAAACGACAACTATATCGTTATGCTTAAAAATGACGATTCGACCATCCACGACCACCCAACATACATTCATTGTACGTAGGATGATAGAAATAGGTCATCAAGTGAATTCGATCTCGTTCAACAGAAATAATGTGAACATTTGTGTTCCATAGTTGTCTACCACCTTTGAGTTGTTTCAATACAAAGAAAGTATCTCCATTCACTTTTTCTGAGCCATTCAAGTTCTATGAACCCACTTGATGCCCACTTTCGATCAAGATACATATGTCGGGGTATGTCGAATGATCGTGGACATTCGAATCGTCGTTTTTAAGCATAACGATATAGTTATCATTTAACATAAAAAGAAACGATACAAATGCCGTTGTAGTTATTATTTGAACTGTAACGATTTCGAACTCATCAAATTTGTACTAAAATGATATGGATGTCGTTATGCTATTTCATGGGTTTGATATATAATGACACCATTATCATTTCAGTGTAATTTTGACGATATTGATATCATTTCGGTTTAAATCATAACTAAAACGACGTATATATCGTTTTAGTTTGTTTGATATATAATGATATCATTATCGTTTCAATACAATTTTGACGACATTGATATTGTGTCGGTTTAAATCATAACTAAAACGACGTATATATCGTTTTAGTTTACATAAAATAATAATTATATCATTTATTGCTAAAAATGACGATTCGACCGTTCATGACCACTCGACATGTATCTGACATACGTAAGACGATTGAAATAGGTCATCAAGTTGGTTCGATCTCACTCAAAAGAAACTATGGTAACATTTGTGTTCCCATGATTATATACCACCTTAGAACTATTCTAATAGAAAGAAAGCATCTTCATTCGCTCTTTCTAAACCATTCGAGTGGTATCAACCCACCCACTTGATGACCTATTTCGGTCGTCCTACGTATGTTGAAGGCATGTCGGGTGGCTGTGGATGGTCGAATCGTTAATTTTAGCTAGAACAATATAATTATTATTTTATATGAAATGAAACAATGTATATGTTATTGTAGTTATTATTTGAATTGAAACGATTTCAAACTCGTTAAATTTGTACTAAAACGATGTAAGCGTCATTGTGTTATTTCATGAATTTGATATATAATGATATCATTATCGTTTTAGTACAATTTTGATAGCATAGAAATCGTTTCAGTTTAAATCATAACTCAAATGAAATATATATCATTTTAGTTTATGTAAAACGATAATTATACCGTTTCTGTAAAAAATGATGATTCGACCGTCCATGGCCACCCGACATGCCTTCTACATACANTGAATTGAAACGATTTCAAACTCGTTAAATTTGTACTAAAACGATGTAAGCGTCATTGTGTTATTTCATGAATTTGATATATAATGATATCATTATCGTTTTAGTACAATTTTGATAGCATAGAAATCGTTTCAGTTTAAATCATAACTCAAATGAAATATATATCATTTTAGTTTATGTAAAACGATAATTATACCGTTTCTGTAAAAAATGATGATTCGACCGTCCATGGCCACCCGACATGCCTTCTACATACATAGAACGATCGAATGAGGTCATAGAGTGGGTTGATACCGCTCGAATGACTTTGAAAGAGCAAATGGAAATACTTTCCTTCCGTCGAAATAGTTCGGATGTGCTAGACAACTATCACAAATGTTCCTGTAATTTCGTATGAGTGAGATCGAACCCACTTGATAATCTTTTGCGATCGTCCTACGTATGTCGAAGGCAATGGGCAATCGTAGATGGTCGAATCGTAATTTTATATGAAAAGAAACGACTTCAATGTCGTTGTAGTTATGATTTAAACTGGAAACCTCAATCTCGTCAAATTTGTATTGAAACGAAATGGATGTCATTATGTTATTTTGTGGGTTTGATGCATAATGATATAAATGTCGTTACTTACTAAAAGAAACAACTTCAATGTCATTTTAGTTATGATTTAAATTGGAACGATCATAATCTCGTAAAATTTGTGTTGAAACAACATGGATATCGATACGTTATTCTGTAGATTTGATACATACATAATGATATCAACATCTTTATGTAATAAACGAAACGATATCAATATCGTTGTAGTTATGACTTGAACTAAAAAGATATCAATGTCGTAAATATTGTATTGAAACAACATGTATATCATTATGTTATTTCATGAATTTGATACATATGGACATAGATACGTTATGTATTAAAAGAAACGACTTCAATGTCGTTGTAGTCATGATTTGAACTAGAACGATATCAATGCCATAAATATTGCATTGAAACGACATAGATGTCATTATGTTATTCGTAGGTTTGATGCATAATGATATCAATGTCATTACATATTAAAATAAACGACTTCAATGTCATTTTAGAAGTGATTTGGCGTGCATATGTGGTCCATGCTGGTCGTGGACTGTTGAATCATCATTTTTATCCAGAACGATAAAAATGTCATTTTATGTAAAAAGAATCAATATCTATATCGTTGTAGCTATGATTTGAACTAAAACGATTTAATGTCGTCAAATTTTACCCAAACAACATAGATGTCGTTATGTTATTTCGTCTTTGATATACAACGATATCATTGTTGTTATGTACAAAAGGAAATGATACTTGTGTCGTTTTAGTTATGATGTGTGCTGAAAAAATTTCAATCTTATCAAATTTGTGCTGGAACGATATAGATGTTGTTATGTTGCTTCGTGGTTTTGATACTTATGATTTGTCATTGTTTTTTAAAGATTTCACGTGAAAAAATCTCCATTAAACAAAGACGAAAGTTTGGGGACCGAAATGTCAACTCCAAGAAAATTTAGTTGGCCTGCGCGCAATCCATGCTTGTGTACGAGTGTCTCTGAGTTGTTTACTCTTGGACTGTCGAATCATCGTTTTATGCAGAACGATAAAATTGTCATTTTATATAAAAAGAATTAATATCTATATCGTTGTATCTATGATTTGAATTGAAACGATCTTATTGTCGTCAAATTTGTACCAAAACGACATCAGTACATCTTTCGTACTAGAATGACATCAACATCGTTTTGTATCTTAGAAACAAAGTCTATGTCGTTACATGAAGCAGTAATTATGTTTTGTCATAAGTACCTAAATAACATTTTATTGGTCAGGAACGATATCGGTATCCTGGACAAGTATAATATTTAACTTGAAAGTTTTAAAAGCCTGAAAATATGTAAACTTCAACTCAATTCAACTATCCTAGACAAATAAAACAAAGTAAATTCAAAACATCATCAAAACGTCAAACAAAATACTAAAAAACAATCTAATGCTCAAAGTCCTATGTCAACAACTCTGCATCCAATTTTTTTTATCACGTCTGTACACAAATCCAAGTGAATTGCATTTACATCCATCGCTTGCATAAATTCTATTTACTTCAAAGTAAATATGCCCCAGTTAGATATACAAAATCGTTGTGCAGTTACGTTAGTTCTCAATACTAAACTTATACAATACTTAACAAATCTAATATTGGTCATCGCTTGTGACATACAATTTCATCAGCAAATGTATAACTCTATAGGGACAGAATCTTTGATAGTATATATTGTAAAATTAAGAGTGAATATTCCATGCATTATTTTAACAAGTAGTCTTGTTATTATGCCACATGAGTACTAGATTCCATTCTATTCACAGCCTGTTCCGAGGTGCTAATAGTAAAATAGGTGCTAAAAATATTTATTCACATTCACAACTTTTAGATAAGAAACAAATGTACCACATTCAATATTTCCCTGCCTTTTGTAGTTCAATGTATGACAAAACAAAGTAGTATCACAAATCCATCTTTTCAGATGACGGAACAAACAACATTTTTGTTAGTTGCTAATTAAAAATAATGCACAGATGCCCCACCATAATAGACAAATGGCAACTATAATTTCCATAACCACTAGCAAAATAGAAAATCGGCACATTACAGATGGTCATGAGGATATTAAATAAAACAAAATGAGAATATTCAAATACAATCTTTTAAATTAGTAATAAATTTACAACTTCATTCAACCAAACTATTTCCATCATGTTTGAGAAGTGTAGAAATAAGTGGTGAATAGTGCTTGTAAGTTTCAAGTGTGACCAATTATAAAAAAATTATAAACATTAGCCAACTATATGTAAAGAATGTAGCACTTTTATAAAAAGAACATGCTATAAAATCAGATCAGTCCAACGCACAAAAGTAAACAAGATATCTAGTAATCAAACAAAACACCAGTCATTCCACTAAACCCAATTTATCCACTACTCAAGAGCTCAGATTTCCACAAAATAACTTTAGCAAGCAGTACAATCAATCAAAAAAATAATAAAAACAAACATATGGATCCAAATGAAATATCCTTCCATTTTTGGCAACATACATTTTTTTTTTTTTTTGAGAAAACTCAAAATAGTAAGTGTATAATATATACGCATGGGATGAAATGAATATTAAAAATTTTCCATGTCCACACATCCTCATGCAATTAGAATAATGTTTAAAGTTATATAAAAATCCATTTTCTGTGAACTTAACATTTCAAAATACAAAAAACTTACATCGATTGAATTGAATGTACGGATTTTTGTGAATTCGAATGTCCAAAATTTTAAATGGGAGCTTGTCACGGTTTGGAAAAGAAGAATACAAATTTCGAACCTCAAAGCCCCTTAACAATCACCGCCTTGGTCGAAATCAATGTCTTCGTTCAATTCAAAATCTTTCACAATCGTCACCATCATAAGAAAAAAATATGCTTTTTGATGTCAAGGAGAAAACAAGTTTTAGGAATTTGAAGAAGAAGACAATTTTTGAAAATTTAAAGGAGAAGAAGCTTTTCAATTTTCATTTGGGGAAGAATATGATTTTTGAATAAAAGACCAATTCATTATTCAATTTGGTTTTACAAAAAAGGTTAAGTGGTCTTTTCATACTTTTAAATAATTAAATTTTATTTTATTCTAGAGAATTTGGTCAAAGATTAAAAAGGGGGGCCATGCAACTAATTTGCCTTCAATTTTCCTAATTTGTCCCCAATTTCCTTCCTCCTGGTACTGTCCATTAATTCCTATAGCTACTGTTTCTTCTGGCCATTTGCCCTGATCTTGTACCCCGCCGAATTCCTGCAACCCCCTTGTGAGCATTGGATGGTAGCTGAACTTATGATGCACTTCCACACCCATCTTCTTCTACGGCTCTGTTTATAGCTTCATTGGGAAGGAAAAGAGCTACGAACATTTTTTGGGTTTCATCCATGGATTACATTATTTTTACCATGCTTTGAGTGAAGCGCTTTACTAATCTTTCTAATCTAGGCAACCTCTGCATCACTGATTTAATAACTTCAATTTATTTCTCCATAGCTTCCACCTTACTTTTTATCTTATTTTGCGCCATCAAGATCTAAATGCTCTGACACCAATTGATAAAATTCCAACTGTAATTTTTAGAACATTATCAGAACCATAAATTATAGGACTGTTTGATTGATGAAAACTGAAGAAAAATTACAATACTAGAACAGAAACTATAGCCATTCGAGCGGGTTATCACTCTCCAAAAGGTCTCCCTTCTCTCTACATAAAAGCCTCCTTCTACCCTCCCTTCTACCTTTATTTATAGCTATTTTCTAACTAATTTCCTCCCCTATTTGCCTTTGTAACATAATTTTGTTGATGCACATGCTGCCACGAACAATGGTCGTGAAGGGCCCCTGAGTTTCCCAATTTCTAAGTCATTCAATAACAAGAGATTCTGTTTCCACAAGTATTCTACCAACTCCTAGGCTTGGGATTGCATAAACTTTTTTCTCAATAACTCCCAAGATCCCTAGAGTTATAAGGGAACAAAAATCAATGACTAAAATTGATGAAGATGCTTGTAATTGGACTTGTAATGCATACTGATGCTACCAAAAATTGTACTTGTTGAATCCGAGCTTGATGATTGTGAATGAGCACGAACAAGATCTTTCGATACCTGAAACAAAGGCGTCGATGTGTGTTTTTGTCGTCCCTCCCATGTTTAAGTCAGAGAGAGAATAGAGAAAGAAGATATATGCTGGAAATATTTATGAAAACATACTTGAGATATGATCTTAAATCCTATATTTATAGAGTTAGATAGTTGTGCATTCCCAATAGGACTCGTCATCCTTATTTATAGGAATGACTCATCTTGTAAAGTCAATGTTGTATTAAAATCAGGAGTCTTAACTTACCATACATTCCAAAATAGAATCCTTGTAGACCTAGAGTTCTTAATTTGTGGTGATTGGATAAGGCTAGAGTCCTTACGGAATGATGATTTATTAATGCTCGATCATAGATTGCCTTTGGAAATTTGTCCAAGGCAAATGCTCAACCACTCAGCCCAAGGACGACCGATGTAGTTTGGTAGGTATCGATGGGAAACCATCCTCGAGGTATCTCGAGGACCATCAAGTCTCGAGGACTCCGGTCCTAAAGTCGAACGAGGGGGGAAATGGAAATCCTCGAGCTCGGGGTATACCAATTTGACCACATCACTGGCCCCCGTGCATACAACCCTAAAGATCGAGAATTAGGCGTGGATGCACATGAGCCCGATCCATGATGTTCAGTGAGTGGCATGCTCGCGATTTTAAGTGTTCGAGAAAATTAGACATTGTTCACTTTGAAAGACTGGGGTAGAATGTGGTGGTGAAAATTAGACATTGTTCACTAACACGCGGCAAGATCCAACGGCCCAGATGGTGACTCTTGGGCTTCCTTTTCAATACCTATAAATAGCCATTTCACTTTTTCATTTTTCATTTTAGTGTAAAATTTTTCTACAAGGTCGAGCTCGAGTAAAATCCTTAGGCACTCTTTTGGTCCTCTAGTCATCTAAGGTAAGACCTCGAGGCTTTAAGTTCTTTCATAGCTTTTACTGAGATGTCGAGTAGTGAGGGTGGTCAGGAATTTGGGAGTTCGAGCAGTAGTGAGGACATAGGAACATCATTAGTCCTCGTTGCTATTCCGTTAGATGCCGGACCTAAGCACCAAGGGAACGTCGAGTTGAAATCTCCTGACGGTCCTTGTAGGTTTAAAGAACATCTAGTCATGGCAACTGTCTGGGAATTTGGGTTGATGCATGGCTGTAATATTAGATCACATGACCTCGAGGATAGGATGGTAAGGGCTCGGGATAGAGAGTTTGTTATTTTTAAGGATACTTTGAAGGCTAGGTTTAGATGGATCGTGCACTCATTATTTCTAGGTCTCTTGGTCTAGCACTCCATGTGCTCGAACAACTAGTGCCCAGTGGTTGGCGAATGCTCATTTATTTCTTCATTGCATGTAGATATCTTAGGTTTAAGCCCTATGTCGACCTTTGTCGCATGGTGTTCAAGCTCAAGCAGCTCCCCCAGTACAAAAATTTTGTATACCTTGACTCGATGAGGGTTTAGAGTCCCCAGCATACTGAGCTCTCTTAAGGGTTGGAACGATAGTGGTTTTACGTGGTTATTTGGGATGCTGACCTTCCCTTTTAGTTGGGATGGGATGGTCCCGACGTGACAAAGTTCTGTGAGGGTTAGGCATACTTTGAGTCCCTAGAACGGCATAGGCAGATGCTCGAGGATCTCAATCCTCTACTGCCAAACATGAAGGCCATCCTCGGGGAAGAAGTGTTAGATCTTGCCAATGCAAGAGGTGTCGAGGATAGGAGCTTTTATTTATTGTTCCTACTTACTCATGTTCTCGACGATGTGATCGGTCTAATGACTTGCTTTTTCTTTGCAGGAATGTCGTTCAACCCATCCGTACTGCATAGGTTCGTAAATGCCAAGGCGAATGAACCTCAACCTCAAGTTGGGGTCTCAAAGAAAGGGCAGAAATGTCATAAGAGGCCTCGAGTCTCTAAATGTGACGACCAGCCTCGAGGGCCAGATGAGACTTCTTAGGCTTGACAGCATGCTCCGAGCCCTAAACCTTCTCGATCACATACCATCGATGGCCTCTGTTATTAAGGATTTTGAATGCTGCCACTTGGTCCCGAGCATAGTGGTGA
Organism: Fraxinus floribunda; assembly: GCA_903798395.1. Lineage (NCBI taxonomy): Eukaryota > Viridiplantae > Streptophyta > Magnoliopsida > Lamiales > Oleaceae > Fraxinus > Fraxinus floribunda. The sequence goes on from CAIGRS010141209.1 coordinate 19,561, forward strand.
AGTACAGAGGTAATGTTGGGTTCGATGAGGGCATGAAAGTCCTCGAGTTCCTGACATTGAAGGTAAAAATGCTCGACCTTATGCATATTATTTTAACATGTTTTAAGTATATTGCTCAACGTTCAACGATCGATGTTTGGTTGTGTAGACCCTCAGTGTAGCTCGAGGTCTATCCTTACAAGGGATGGACGAGTCTCACAAAATGGCTGAGCTCGTAGAGTCGATCGAGCTGAGAGATAAAAAGATCAAGGACCTCAAGATCGAGCGTGAGGTCCTATTGAAAGAGTGTGAAGATACAAGGTTAGAGGCCCATCGAGCTCAAGAGGAGGTCGATGCTGCAAAGGATGAAGCCGAGGAAACAAAACTCGAGCTTCAGCAAAAGTGCAAAGAGTACGAGACCAAGCTTGCTGATGTCAGGACACGGGCTTGGGAAGAGTTCAAAAAGTCTGAGGAATACGACAAGGTCATGCTGAATATGCCTCAAGGGTGTACCTCCACGTAATTAAAGAGGCTTGGGCCTAGAGGTGGCAATGGGCCGAGCCGAGCCATCTAGGCGCACGAGCCGAACTCGGGCTCATGGACCACGAGCCGAGCTTCGGCTCGGCTCGTGTGAAAATGGGTGAGCTCGGCTCGTGCCCGAGCTCGCCCAAAAACGAGCCCAGCCGAGCACTCGGCTCGTGGCTCGTGTCTTTTTTTCTAACACATTACTAGAATTTAATTG